>JASAMX010031401.1:0-28333 GCA_030248175.1 Microlaimidae sp. YZB2_3
TAAAGACGTTTGTAAATTCTTATTTTACAAATCTCCGCCTATTTTTTGTAAAATACACGATAAAAGTTTTTCGAGTTGTAATCCAGGGAGAGCATGCGCGCACTGCTCTGCGCTGATTGACGCAGCGACGTCATTTAATCTCTCTTTTAATTTAATTGACCGATCAATATTCGCCTTCTCGTATATCCTCTATTATGTAATTTACAAAAAATAGGCGGAGTTTTGTAAAATGAAAATTTACAAACGTCTTTATAAAATGGGCCCAGGGGCCTATTTCATAAAAATTGCATGTAATTAATTTACCGCTGTAAATTAATGAACGCATATTTTTTTGTATTTTTAATTAAAAAGTATATTAATAAAATTGCGTTTAGAATTTAAGAAATTACATGTCTGTAAATTCCGCAAATTCCACAGTTACGTACGTATTTTTTAATTAATAAAATAAGAAGAAATTAAATGCGTTTATTAATTTACAATTACAGAAATCTTTATGAAATAGGCCCAGGAGTTCAAAAAATGGGTGGTTGCGCATTTTGAAACACAATTACAAAAGTAAAACAAATACCGGTAAAACAAATTTGGTTTAAACACAAAACAAAAGCGTTCTTCACACAATAATTGTGAATTAAATAACAATCAAAAATTAAAAACCGTTAGCGCAAACATAAAGTTAAAAAAAGTCTAAAAGAATGAACTTTTGGAAGAATTTTGCGATGCTAATATCTCAAAACCAAAACAATTATCTCGAAATAAATAAAAAACTCCGAACAAGAGATAAAAGTTTATTCTTAAAATGAAGGGACAGTTTAAAACACATTACCAGATCAGTCATCCACAGGGAGTGGAGAATGTTGAAAGCTTTGTTGACTTTAAAGGCTGTTTTTAACATAAACAACAAACATGTTATATTAAAAGATTGCCCGTGGTTTTGGCTTTTCATTTATTTAATGTAAGTTAAAAAATTACGGTTGAAAAGTGCATTTTTTGGTTCCATAATAAAATTTGGGCGTCGCCCGGTTACCCCCCAAAAGTTTCTAGGACAGTGCTAAAAAACAATACACCATTGATACATTTTATGTTTATCACGTGTGTAGAAAGTACCAATCATTTTAAAAGTAACTGCAACTGGTGAACAAATTTTTCTTCAAAAATCGCATATCCTAACCGCATTCAATACGTTATTAAAAAATACAAGAAACCAATTTCTCTCGAAATTTCAGAAAATACACTAAAAAACTTGCGCTAACAGCATACCAAACGACTTTTTTATCACTTACTAATAAAAAATATTCTGGTTTTGTTGCGTGGGACTAGGTTTTTTTCACTGAATGAACCGTTTTTATGATGTTATAGATAAACAAATTGTTTTAGCCATTTTAGCTTATATCTAAAAGTCTGAATCTGAGCTATGTATTCCTGTTTCGTTAGTGAGATATAACATAGTTTTGTCGCCAATGCACGAAATTTTTGTGCAGATATTACTTCTTTTTCTTTATTAAAGATAAACCCACCGTGGCTGAAACAGTTGTTTAGTGAATAAGAATGAGGGACTATATCATAACGAATTAAAATGTGCGCGTTTGCTGCCATTTATAATAAAACCAATTAATTGAAAATCATGGTTATTATAAATTGATGATTATAAATCATGATAAGTCGCTTTGTTTTGATTGTTTATCACATAATACACAGATTCCATTTAGTACACAACTGCATCACCAACGTTTGATTTGCCTATAGTTTTATTTGTGTTCCAAGTTTACTCGGCTTTAAAATTGCGGTCCAGCATAAACTTTTTATCTTCATTTCTAAGAATTTTTTACCCTGTGCAACAAAATCTTGTAACGTTTTTGGTGAAATATTTCAGAGAATTTCAAAATAATTGGTTTAACGTTTGTTATTAAGAAAATGTGTTTCTAAACTGGCATGATATTCTTATCTGCAGTCGTTTCAACAAAATATTTACATAAGTAAATAAAAAGCTTATTGTGATACTTAAAATATGCCTTCGCCACAAATCTTGAATTGGCAGCTAAATTACGTTGTTCGAGGTGAGAATTTATTATGAAGTTATAAAGTTTGAATTGAAACGATTACAATGTTTTTGTATACAGTGCGCATAAAATTATAGCATTTCGTTAAATGATGTGTTATTCAAACGAAAAGTTTGATTATTGCAAAAATAATACCAGCGGTTTGTTTCATAAAAACTTATGTAATTTCCAATGTACAAGTTTCCGTCTATTTTTTTATTCGGAATTTGGAGTCGTAATTGTAAAACTTTAAGCCGTAAATTGGGAAAGGCCAAACCAATTTTTTCTTTCCGACTTCAAGTTCCGATTTTTTGTGGCTCCAAGGGTACAGGGTTTTTAGATCTACAAGCAGGGAACTTGGAGCCATAGAAAATTTTTGGGAATTCGGAGCCACGAGCAACAGGAACTTGGAGCCTTTTAGAAAAAATTGGTTTGGTGTTGAATTTAGGCTTCGCTTAGGCTTAGGTACACGTTTTGGCGATTTTTATTTTCGGCTCCAAGTTCCCAACTTACGGTTCTAAGTTCCCCACCTAAGGCTCCGAATTCCCTATTTTTGGCTTCAAGTTCCAGCTCCAAGTTCCCAAGACTCCATCGACCCTAAATCGCTCCAAGTTATTATAAATTTCCGGCGGTTCCAAGCTCTTTACTTATGGTTCTAAAAACCCCATACCGAGCCGAAAAAGTAAAATCCCTAAAACTATTTCTGAGCCTAAGCAAAGGCCTAAATTTAAACCCAAACTATTTTTTTAGTTGCGGCTCTACACGCGTATGTAACTTTTAAAATTTTAAGAATTTTTTTTTGAGACTCAGTGCATTGATTAATCTAGTAATTTATTGATTTTTTTAATTTTGCGAGTGGAGCTTAAAATGCAGCTATATGTAAGGGAAATGCGTTTATAACAATATTATTTGATTTTAATGTATTTGTTGCGCTCAAAAAATGGTTTGTCAACGCTAAAATTTGAAAAAAACTAATAAAATAATGGAATATTTTAAATCTTTTAATCAAATCAGAAAATTCATAATTCAAGCAATAATAGCTGATTTTAACAACAGGATAGCTTCGCACGTAACATGTCGTTAGTGGATCGGCCCCAGAAAGCTTGTTTAAAATAACTTTTCCGCACTCGATTTAAAAGCATTGCTAAGCCTTTTTACCATAATTATAAAATAGATGCCATTCACACACAGAATAATCTGGTTATATTAGCAAATATAAAAGGATTACAAATTTAACTTTTAGTATTGCAATAAAATTTTAATATATTGAAAGCGCCGTTATATTTATGGTTTTTAGTTGGTTTTTTGTATTGGAAGACTTATCAATTTTTGCGTTTAGCTAAGTTAAAAAGATGTTAAAGAATCAATGTGTTTCTTACTGAGTTTGATAATTTTGAAAAAACCTCATACCAACTCCTAAATCCCAATACCTAAATCCCAATACCTAAATCACCTTGAAAAATTTACAAGTGATTAAATGCTTTTTAACAGGACCTACCTAGCATAACAAAAATTGGGTCGACGGTCCCACCGCGAAACAAAGTTCCTCTCAAATTAAATACATTTTTTCGTATTATTTTTGAAACTGTAAATACTATATACAAAAAAACATCTACTTGAAAAATTTTCGTGGTCTTTTTGTATTTAATTAAGCATCACAAAATGTTTGTTTTTTCTGAATAACCAAAAAAATTTACATATGAGAAACCTTAGTTACGTTTAATATAGCTCTAAATAATGGTCAAAAATTTACAAAAACACTCAAAATTGTTTTAATATAGTTGTTTAATCTCCGGTTTCCGAAAAAATTTGGCAAAAATCATTTGTTTCATAACGAAATCTGATTTCGTGTTGGGACCGCGGACCCAAATTTTTGTAATGCTAGGTAGGTCCCATGAGCAATTTAATTTTAGCTTTTTAAAAGTATGGCTCGGCGAAAAAAGAAATTTATTTATAAAATATATCTATCCCTTTTATCAAAGCTTCCCCCAGAAAAATCTGAAAAATAAATAAATTACAATGTTAATCTTAGACCTGGGCCCGTATGTAGAGTTTCGACTGGCGGGTAGGGCCAGACAAAGTCAGGAGTTCAAGTCTAGGAGTTCTAGTCATAGCTGTGACTGAGTCAAATGAATTAATGGAGCTCAATACTTAGTCGAACTAAAAAACTAGTCGCCTGTAAGTAACCTCATAAGTATGTGTCTACAACTGCGGCTATTTTAGAAAATGACAAAATTTAACCGTTTAATTTTTTAATTACAGCTTTTTTTATAAATTTATAATTAAAAATGATAAAAAATTAGTCTTAAAAATGCAAAAAAGGTAGCTTTAAATGTATTTCAAGCTTAAATAAGCTTAAAATTGCTTATTTAAGGGACGAAGCTCCGGAGCTTCCTACCTTTTTAATAACCGGAACTTCTGAGCATATAATATTTGAGGGTATGAACATCACTACTTTAAACATTTATACCGTATTTATTTATTTAAACATTTATGTTTTTATTAAATGTTTTTATAAACTATGAAAAGAATTTCAGTTCACTTCACAAGTTTTTTTAAAGATACATGGAGATGGAATAGTGATGTTTCTATGCTGTTCGGAATTTAAAGTGTAAAGAATACAAATACCCTCAAAGCAGTTCCGAGATTAACGATTTCATGTTTACTTAATCTTAAACTGTTTTTAAGTTATTTTATTTGCATTGTTAGAACATTATTAACTTAGTGTTGCAGGGTATTGCAGAGTATTACAGGATTTTTCAGGGTAGGAAGATCACTTGAATTATTCTTTTTGAAAACTTTTGATAAAATTTTTGTTTACAAAAAAATTACCGAATAATGATTATGACATACCTCCATTATTTTTCATTAAATTAGCAAAAAAATACGACGCAGATCCAGAACTCTTTCTTCGGGCTTCGGAAAACAGAGCTCCACTCTGAAGCTTGGAGGTTCGGGGAACAAAACTGTCATTTTAAATTGTAATATGGAATTATTTTTTTAAAATTATTTAGACAATAAAAAAATAGAGTAGAGCTCCGGAGTTGCTTCGGAAGTTCATGAATATTACTTAAATCACTTTCGATTTACTAAATGGGATTAATTATTTGATCAGAACTATTGAATAATATCTTGAGAAAATAATCAAAAAAACTTTGGACAGTTGGTTTAAAAGATTTCCTTCATACTACTGTATACACTGCTTCACTAAGACAACAAAAACTAAAAGCTTTCATAGCGTATTTTTAATCTTGGAACAAATAAATAAATACGTTTGAAAAAAGAATATATTGTTAATAAATCAGTATGCTTCTCTATTTGACGATTATTAAAACGTTAGTAGCGAATTAATGTACCAAATACAACTCAACGAGGCGATTTTCCTCTTCATAAAAACGTGAATACGATTCTCCACATTTTTCGATCAAACATTATAGTAATGGTCCAATTAGTAAAAAATTCACCAGACAAACGACAACTATTTTAAAACTTGAAAACGTTTTTTGCTTAATTGTTCTTATGTTTTTTTGTCTTAAAATTAAAACTATTAAATGACTTAATTATTTTTTAAAAACAATAAAACTAATTGTATTAAAATTAAAATGATAAAAACATTTTAAAATTTTTTTATAAGCTTTAAAATTTTAATAGTGCGCAGTTTAAAAATAATAAATGTGCCGATTACCACAACTGGCTGTGAACGAAAATCTCGGACTAAATCAAAATAGATCGAGCTACAATTAGCCCTAGTCATAGCTTATTGTTTTTATGCTGATAGTAGGAACTATACGACTGAAACTAATTCAAGTCGGACTACTTGAAACTAAAAAACCCGCGACTTCCAGACCGTTGTTTTAAGTCGAAACTCTACATACATGCCCTGAGTTCTAAAAAAACGAAAAATAAAAAGACAACACAAAAAATTTAAACTTTTTTAGGCGGACCTAAAATTTTTAAACACAAACCTAAAAATTAAGTTTTAAAAAACCGCAACTAATTTTTACATTGAAAAATAACAAAATGTTGCGTATTTGCAAAAACAATTTGCAATTAATTTTTGGCTACGGTCATGACTTTTACAATATGCATTGGTGCAATATTAAAAACTTAGCTATTCGTTTTATTTGTATTTTAACAAAAAGGTCAAAATGTCAAAAATTAATTGAAAGTGTTTTTTCATCATTTTTTTTGTGCGTTTTTAAATTTAATTTTTAAGAGTGCGATTAAAAAACACGTTTAAAACTTTTAATTTTTTTTCTCTTTACGAGCTTCACGACTACACGACTGTAGGATTAACATTGTAATTATTTATTTATTTTAACATTTTTAATCGCTGAGTTTTTTTAAATGTATTGGTTTAAATAATGTTTGTTCAAAAATATTTTACATTTTGTTTTACCCAACGAAACCCTTTCACTAAAAAACAGAATTCACAAGCAATAAAATACCTTTTTATTTGCTTGGATTTGTAGTATAGTGATGCTCCCCGGAGCTCCGAGTTTCCGAGCTTCGGAGCGAAGCTTTGCTTTTGGGAGCTCAGGGGCAACCTCCGGAACTCCAAAGCTTCGTCCTATTTTTCTACTAATTTTATAAATAATTAAAGAGTGATAGCATAAATTATTTTGTTAATTTTTTTTTGTAACCAAAATTTTACTTAAAAAGTTTCAATTTAATTTAATTTAAAACAATAAAAACAAGTTTAAACATAGCTGGTATTTTTCAAGCTTTTCAGACAATGACAAAATGATTGAATTAGGGCTACAAAAACTAACTCGGGACCGTTTTTGTAAGTAAAATATAATCTGTATAATAATTATGCTCTTGTTAAAAAAATTGTTGTTGCACTTCAGAAATTATTCAACGCGCAGATAATCGAAAGTTTTGTGAAGCTGTCGAGTTTGTTTCTAATTAGCTGCGATTAGATTTATCTTAGGGCGCTGTTATTGTTCTGTCACGTATTTGTTATTTATGAAAAGCAAAAAGTGAGAGGTTCCTAACTCTAAGGAGATAAGAGAGACCAGCGTGGCAATTTTAAGTTTTGCTATTTGAAACTAAAAATTTTTAAATAAAAAAAAATTGTGGATTGTTTATTTAGAACTATAAGAATTCTGAAAAATTAAAGCTATAATATCGCGTCAAAAAATCCTGCAAATATTTTGAAGTGTTTTAAAAAAACTTTGAATCGTTTTTGTGTTTCATTTAATATTGTTATTTTTACTTGTAAAATATTTCTTAATACAAGTAATTTTTTCGAAGGTATAACATGCTTTCTAATGTTTTTATCCAGATTAGTGTCAATGATTTTATCGGTTGACAAGTGCCAAGTTGAAATGTTAAAACAATTTTTTAAGTAAGTATATCTTGATAACGGTACGGATGCAGTCAAACTGCAATTATAACAATGTATATAGCTGACACCGAATTCTGCATTTATAAAATTTTGTATAAATCAAACGTGCCATTAGCGAGATATGCTCACGTGAAGAATATTTTTTCCAGTCTTAATTATTTTTTTAGCGATTTAATTACTTACTATTAATAATCCAGCTTAAATATCATCATTACGTTTTTGCTTGATAGTTGTGCTAGTCTGTGTAAACATCAATGAAACTAGAAAAAAAATTTCAGGTAAGCAGATCTCGATAACTGTGCGGTTGAGTCAAACGATAGTTGTATTAGGCTATATAAATTCTACACTAATAAAGAATTTTGTACAAAAAAAACGTGCCGTTAGCGAGATATGCACTGAAACTTTTTTCAGTCTAATTTGTTTTTGAACAGATGTAATTGCTTACTAAACTTATAGTTTTTCATAATGAATTCAAAGGTTCAATAGCTCTTCGCCAAAGAAAAATGAAAAACAAAAACAAAATCAAGAATTAATAAAAAATAAGCCGAAAGTGGTAATGTTACCAATCATTATTATATTGCTTCCGGTATATGTACAATATATTTTCTGAAAGAACGGTTGGTTACTTCACCACCTCCTAGTTTTATATTGATGGAATCTACTTTTCTGTTACTATGAATTTTCTACATAATTCATTATTAAAATTAACATTTTGATCAACTATCATACTAAAGACGTAAAATACTTTCCTATTAAAGGTACTAATCAAAAACATACTCAGTCCGGCGCCATTCATATGAACCACTCAGCACTGTAACAATTTTATAATTTTACTACCTATAGTTTATCGTTTAATGCTAACTTTTTGTTTATTCGTTAGAAATAATTGTTCAAAAAATAAACCTAAATTATTCCAAGTAAAAAAAAAAAAAAAAGCAATTAAAAATGGGGGTCCTCTTGATTTTGTTGTTCAAATCAACCCCGATATAGTTCCTCGGCGACTGTTAAAGTTTGTTAACCCCGTGAAAATGGCTTACGGCTCTCTGAGTTTACGAGTGTAAAACCCAGAGAGTGTACAAGCCTTTGAAATCTGGAGAAACGCACGGCCTAGTTTCTTCTCGAAATAAAAGAAACGTCTTATTTACACCTGATACGATACACTATACAAAACATAACATTTTTCAATTCTTTTGTTTTTACAAATTAGGCACTAAACTTTTGAAATTTGTTGTTAATTACGTAGAAAGATAGGCGGGGCATAAAATAAAAGCACATCCACTAATTTCAGGAGATGTTTTACGAAATGCTATATTTTGTTGTTGCCAAAATTTAGAAAATAGCGAGAATTTTTTCTGTAAATCCCCCCAACTGTGAGAGTACACCAAATATAATGCACTAAAATAATAAAATAGAAATTAAAGGGTTTCTACGATTGTGTTACAAAATCAAAAAAAACCATGGCAGTTGAACTAAAAATATAAATTTATATTTAAATGTTTTGTTACCTTAAATCAGTGAACTCAAATTTTACACGTAAACAGGCTATACCACGCCTGTATGTGACTTCGCCTTTCGTTCACTTACTATGGTCTTTGCTACACTTTTCAATTGTCGACGGGTTTCAATTTTTGAACTTATCCATTTAATGCCAGTTTAAACGTCTAAAAATATGTTTTCTAGATCCAAGTAATGCCTGATTTAAATGCGGAAAAATATGGAAAACCGAAAATTGCGCTGATAACTATTGTTATATTCGTTGTAATTTTACTCTTTTACGACAACTCTAATAATTTTTGGCACACAGTTGGCAACCACTATTATAAATTAGTTGAAAAAATAATTGCCAGCTAACGATTCGAGGGTTTTATTTTTGGACACTTATTCAGAAAATATGGGAAATCAATTTGTTGAGCCAATTATCCTATGACTTCATTTTCGGGTAAAGTCTGGAAAATGCGGAAATAAATGTCGCATTTTTACCAAGGAAGAACTATACTCCTATGATTCTAACGTATACAAGATTCTGGACCAAAGCGACATATGCGTGCAAATTTAAAGACCCTTGGTATGAAAAATGCTTTAAATGATTTATAAATGATTTTATATTTGAATTTACAACAAAGGCTTTTGTCATGAGCTTCTATTACCAAGTTGCATAAAAATAATAAACACTTACAAATTATGAGATCAAAGAAATTGAGTTTATCTAAATATGTAAATCACGGTGCCTGATAAACATTGCTTATGTTACGGGTGTCATTAGTACTAAAGCTAAGGCTAAATTACTTTAGTACTAAAGGGTTTTTTGGACTTAGTACTAAAGCTAAAGCGCGGATAAACTGAAATTAACTGACAAAAGCTCGGCAAAACGTATGGGCTCAGCAAAACTTTAACTTTTGCCAAGAAAATGACAAATCACCAAAATATTATAAGTGTTCTCACCAAACCAAAATTATGCTTATTTAATGAGATTTAATCAGTGAACGGTGGGTGGTGGGGTCTAACCCCCCTCCCCTTAACCTCAAAATTTTGGACCCTTCTAGACAAAATTCAATTCTCCTCATAAAGTTTTTAAAATTTTTTAACCTGACTTCTCTCCAAAATTTTAAATCTAACACCGTATTTTCTTTTTTAAACCAGACCCACCCCGACACCACTCTAAATTTGAAAATTTTTCATCCCGGGCTCTACCCCTCGAGAGAGCCAGCGAGTACGGTAGGACCCTCTAGGACCTCTCTCCCAGAAATCTACATGTAATTGGTAACACGAACTTAGATCCAAACGAACTTAGATCCAGAACAAAAACACGAACTTAGATCCAAAGACCCGAACTTAGATCCAAATTTTTGTTTACGTTTTTCTTTTACGTTATCAACTTTAAAAAAAACGATTTTAAATGTGTTTTAAACGTTTTAAACATTGAGTTTTGCTTCTTACGTGTAAAATATGTGTTTGTTTATAGCAAACAAAACATTTACTCAAAAAGATTCGTGTGTGAAGACTTATATCATGTGTATTATGAGTAAATTAAAAATTTAAATCGACAAAAATTCTTGTTAAAACACAAATATATGTGTTATTAGTCAATTAATCAATTGATTTAAAGCTAAATATCATAATAATTACATTATTATTTTAAATGACTTTATTTTAAATGTGTTTTAGTAATTTTAAATGTTTACTTTTGCCTATTCATTGTAAACATAATTGGTTTCAAGGTACTGCGAGTATGGGGTTTTATTTTTTAGTGTTTCTTATTTTTGTTTAAGCATTAGAAAGGACTGGATTTTTTTCGTTGCTTTTTTAAAGAATTTTTTTCAGTTTTTATGTGTTTATTATTAAAATAATCTCATTTTTACTATTTTATATCGGCAATTTATAAAGTTTATTATGCTAGTAAGCGTGGTTTTTTTTAAATAAATTATGTTTTGTTGCTTTAAATAATTATTCCAGATAAAGTATTTTCACAGTTAACCATCTTTAATGATTATTTACGTTTAAATTTAAAATTTCAATACAGTACAAGAGCATTTTTAAACTGTAAAATTAACCCTAAAAATAATATTTTTAAAAAATAAATCTAAAATTCGATGTCATAAACGATAAAGACGTGTTTAATGTTGGGGACTTTATTGTACACTTAACAGTGCAATGCTAAGAATTACCTTAAAAAATGGATACTTTTTAAAAATTTACGAACATGTTTGAGCATATTTGTCAATTTGGCAAAAGCTAAGGCTAAAGTGCTTTAGTACTAAGCCTTTTTTAGGCTTAGTACTAAAGCTAAGGCTAAACAAATTTCGGACCTTTAGTACTAATGCTAAGCCGCGGCTAAAGTGAAATTTTTCCGGCAATGCACACCCGTAGCTTATGTTACGTGCAGCTTTATGTTTCTGCAAAAAGTTCCGAAACAAGGTTTCACTTTTGGGAGCTTCAAAGCTCACCAAACTAGTGGAGCTCTATCCTAGTTTTAATTTTTTGAATAAGTTAAAACTAATTTTTTAAAGTTATTAAAAACGACAAAAATAATTCAAAAATGCGAATCTAATAATTTTCTATATATTTTAAAATTAATAAGCTTAAAACTATATACATATAAAGCACGTTTACAACTATGTACAATGTATAATGCACGATGCTTAAAAAAATAAAAAAAAGATTCCGCTCACACTTGCTGACAATGCATAATACATCGAAATGCATGGTTAATCAAAATATTGTTGAAATATGGCTTAAAATGGTTTTTTCTCGTAATAAATCAAAAAGACTAACATTAATAGCATTAATTCATCGTTGTGGGCGACACAAAATATAATCGGGATCTAAAAATCCAAAAAACCTGAAATCTCAAACAATTATGAATAAAGTGTTTTTGATTTTTAAAATTACTAAGAAGAACCTGGAAGCTAAAAAGAGCCAAATATATCGCATTTTTCTGGTGGCCATGGGAACAAAACAATATAATAATAAAATCTTAAAATCTAAAAAACAAAATTTAGATAACAAGCCACGTTTTTCGCTAAATATTATTCTTGTCACAAAAAGTCATTTTTTAAGTTTCTTTTTCAATTTCAGGTCAAGTTTTTGTTGAGGATAATGCAATTTTTTTAAAATTTCAAGCTTTTGAAAAGAAAACTTGATTTTTATACTATACCTTTTATGTAAAAAAAATTTTTTTAGCTAAAATAATTTCTGTAAAAATCATTATGTAATATACCTATAAAATACTTTAAAAATGTTTAGCTTCCATTGTGGTTGTATGTGGACAGATAAGAAAACGTCACTTTCAAAGGCGGATGCTCTGTTATTTGAAATCTTTTCGAGCTGAACACCCATGGAACATAAGAGCGACCAAATAGATATCCGTGGCAAAAATATGGAACAAACTTCCTAAATCAAGAATTTTATACGGCGTAAAAAAAGGTCATTAACCCAAGAAAATGATAATCAATTAAGACAAAATGTAAAACATTTTGAATGGTAAAATTCAGGAGACAAGTCATGGAGAAGATGTATGCTTTATTCAGTAAGTTTATGAATCATTATTCAAAGTTTATTATATAAAGCATTGAGTTTTTGCATTACAGTCTATCTTTTCGTACGTTTTTTTCAAAAAATTGTTTCTCGTTAAAAATATTTCGGGTATTGTTTGGTGTCAAGATTTTATCCCACTTTCCTTTCACTAATATCAAAAATATATAATACTTTATATTATATTAAGGAAAATACGCATCTCTTAGAAGTGATCAATTTGGTGCCATTTTTTCAGCACTGCCATGTCCGTGTTGTGCGCGTCCAACGGAAAAACAACTGTTGTTATCCCTGCCTCTGTCGTGTAATATGCTTTCTGCTCAAAATGTACCAGTGGTTCTGCGCATATCCTAGCATGTGAATTCTAAACCGCACTGCATTTTGAAGTACGCTGCACTTTTTTTGCGATGTCGCGCGCATATATGCGCATATACTGCACATAAAATAGCACAGCCGCGGTAAACAAAAAAATAAACCCGCTAAAAAATCACTACTTAGTTCGCACACCGGGGAGCACAAAACACAAACTTTTAGTATAGACATACAAAAATAAAATCCAATGCAATACATAAATAGATCTTTTTGTGTATTGCATTTTATTTAAATTTTGTATGTATATACTAAAAGTTTGGATTTTGTGTACATTGTGCAAACTAAGTAGTGGTTTTTTAGCGGGTTTATTTTTTTGTTTCCCGCGGTTGTGCTATTTTATGTGCAGTATATGCGCATATACTTGTGATAATAATTGAAAAAAAAGTGCAGTGTACTTCAAAATGCAGTGCATTCGAGTTAGCATGCAAGGATATGCGCAAAAACACTGCTACATTTTGAGCAGTGCCCAGGTTCAAGCTGACATATGCCTCAATAAGAACAGTTGTTTTGCCAATTTATGCGCACAATTTTAAATGGCAGTGCTCAAAAATGGCACCAAATCGTTTCGCTTCTAATACTGAATGTCATATTTTTCCTTAATATATTATATAGTATTATATATTTTTGCTAATATTAATATTCAATGAGCGATAATTTTTTAAATTCAATTTTTAATTCAATTCGTAATCCTTCGTTAAAAACTAAAAAACAGCTGATTCAAGACTCTAAAATGTTATATTTAGATTTCATTTTTTTTATTAGTTTTTGTTAATTGTACAGTAGTTCAAAAAAATTAAGTTTTAATTATGATGTAGATAAAGCTTAATTGATTATTTATATCTTATATAAAAAATTTAATTAAAATTTTCTAAGCATACTAGTGATGTCTCTATTTATTCCAATATTATGCTCCGGAACTCAAAATGCCCTTAACTGGATCAAGGCTTATTTAAGCTTAAAATACATTTTAAACTACTCCATTTGTATTTGTAGGACTATTTTTATAAGTTTTGCAAAAATTTAATATACAAAAAAATTTTGAAAATATAATCCATGCCATTGCTTTTTAATTATTCATGAAATTAGTATTAAAATAGGGCGGAGCTCTGGAGCTCGGAGCTCCGGGGAAACATCACTAAAGCTTACCTATGTTAAATTTGCGTTTTTAAAATGTTTTTTATTTAAATGGGCGCAGAAAGTCAAAAAATTTTGTTATGAAGTTTGTATATTGGCAGTGTTTTTTTTCAATAGAGAGTCGGCTTTCTAGAACTGGTGGTGTGCCCAAACACCGTCAGGACTGGTTCAATCTTACTATGACTTATCGATGGGATTCGGATGTCGTCTGGCCATATGGACAATTTATTGATAACGATACCGAAGTCACTGATAAAGACCTTGAAAAGTAAGCAACAAAAGTTTGTAAAATCATCCTGGTGTTTCTATTATAAATAGTAATAAATTATTATATTTAATCAATATTATTATTTGTTTTATGTTGTACATAGGTCCAAGGTAAAGTTTTTCCACAAAATTTCATTATTTTTAGTTAATTTTTTAAAAAATTTATAATTTTTAAAAAAACATTTTGACGACTTTTAACGAATGAGTCGATTTACACGAAGTAGGAATAGTATATAATGTTATTTTTGTACAAACCGACTTTTTTACATTAAATATTACTATTGAAATGTTTTTTTGCCAGAATTTTTGGTCAGAACAGTTGTGGAAAAGCACCAGAAAAATTGAAGAAAAATCGAGCAGAAATAGCAGCAAAAACTTTACCTTGGACCTATGTACAACATAAAACAAATAATAATATTGATTAAATATAATAATTTATTACTATTTATAATAGAAACACCAGGATGATTTTACAAACTTTTGTTGCTTACTTTTCAAGGTCTTTATCAGTGACTTCGGTATCGTTATCAATAAATTGTCCATATGGCCAGACGACATCCGAATCCCATCGATAAGTCATAGTAAGATTGAACCAGTCCTGACGGTGTTTGGGCACACCACCGGCTCTCAAAGCCGACTCTCTATTAAAAAACACTGCCGATGTACAAACTTCATAACAAAATTTTTTGATCTTCTGCGCCCATTTAAATAAAAAACATTTTAAAAACGCAAATTTAACATAGGTATGCTTTAGTGATGTTCCCCGGAGCTCCGAGCTCCAGAGCTCCACCCTGTTTTGATTCTAATTTCATGAATAATTAAAAAGCGATGGCATAGATTATTTTGTTAAAATTTTTTTGTAAACTAAATTTTTTGCAAAACTTATTTAAATCAATAAAAAACTTCTAAAAATACAAATGGAGTAGTTAAAATGTATTTTAAGCTTAAATAAGCCTCAAATTGCTCATTTAAGGGGCATTTAAGTTCCGGAGCATAATATTGGAATAAATAGAGACATCACTAGTATGCTTAGAAAATTTTAATTAAATTTTTTATATAAATTGTGAATTGTCGATTAAGATTTGTCTACATCATAATTAAAACTTATAAAATTAGAACTACTGTACAATTAACAAAAACTAATAAAAAATGAAATCTAAATATAACATTTTAGAGTCTTGAATCAGCTGTTTTTTAGTTTTTAACGAAGGATTACGAATTGAATTAAAAATTGAATTTAAAAAATTATCGCTCATTGAATATTAATATTAGCAAAAATATATAATACTATATAATATATTAAGGAAAAATATGACATTCAGTATTAGAAGCGAAACGATTTGGTGCCATTTTTGAGCACTGCCATTTACTGTTGTGCGCATAAATTGGCAAAACAACTGTTCTTATTGAGGCATATGTCGTGAAAATGGGCACTGCTCAAAATGTAGCAGTGTTTTTGCGCATATCCTTGCATGCTAACTCGAATGCACTGCATTTTGAAGTACACTGCACTTTTTTGGCGATCTTGTGCGCATATATGCGCATATACTGCACATAAAATAGCACAACCGCGGGAAACAAAAAAATAAACCCGCTAAAAAACCACTACTTAGTTTGCACAATGTACACAAAATCCAAACTTTTAGTATAGACATACAAAATTAAAATCCAATGCAATACACAAAAAGATCTATTTATGTATTGCATTGGATTTTATTTTTGTATGTCTATACTAAAAGTTTGTGTTTTGTGTACAGTGTGCAAACTAAGTAGTGATTTTTTAGCGGGTTTATTTTTTTTGTTTCCCGCGGCTGTGCTATTTTATGTGCAGTATATGCGCATATATGCGCACCAGATTGCAAAAAAAGTGCAGTGTACTTCAAAATGCAGTGCGTTCGAGTTAGCATGCTAGGATATGCGCAAAAACACTGCTACATTTTTAGCAGTGCCCATTTACACGACAGATGCCTTAATAACAACAGTTGTTTTGCCATTTTATGCGCACAACAGTTAATGGCAGTGCTCAAAAAATGGCACCAAATTGATTCGCTTCTGAGACTGAGTGTCATATTTTTCCTTAATATAATATAAAGTATTATATATTTTTGATATTAGTGAAAGGAAAGTGGGATAAAACTTGACACCAAACAATACCGAAATATTTTTAACGAGAAACAATTTTTGAAAAAAACGTACGAAAAGATAGACTATAATACAAAAACTCAATGCTTTATATAATAAACTGAATAGTGATTCATAAACCTATGAATAAAGCATACATCTCCTCCTGACTTGTCTCCTGAATTTTACCATTAAAAATGTTTTACATTTTGTTTAATTATTATTCATTTTTGGGTAATGACCGTTTTTTACGCCGTATTTAAATTATTGATTAGGAAGTTTGTACCATATTTTTGCCACGGATATCTTATTGGTGGCTCTCTGTTCCATGGGTGTTCATAGAAAAGATAAAATAACAGAGCATCCGCCTTTGAAAGTAACGTTTTCTTATCTGTCCACATACAACCACAATGGAAGCTAAACATTTTTAAAGTATTTTATAGGTATATTACATAATGATTTTTACAGAATTATTTTAGCTAAAAAAATTTTTTTTACATAAAAGGTATAGTATAAAAATCAAGTTTTCTTTTCAAAAGCTTGAAATTTTAAAAAAATTGCATTATCCTCAACAAAAACTTGACCTGAAATTAAAAAAGAAACTTAAAAAATAACTTTGTTGACAAGAATAATATTTAGCGAAAAACGTGGCTTGTTATCTAAATTTTGTTTTTTAGATTTTAAGATTTTATTATTATATTGTTTTGTTCCCATGGCCAAAAAAATGCGATATTTTTGGCTCTTTTTAGCTTCCAGGTTCTTCTTAGTTTTTAAAAATCAAAAACACTTATTCAGAATTGTTTGAGATTTAGGTTTTTTGGATTTTTAGATCGCGATTATATTTTGTGTCGCCCACAACGATGAATTAATGCTATTAATGTTAGTCTTTTTGATTTATTACGAGAAAAAACCATTTTAAGCCATATTTCAACAATATTTTGATTAACCATGCATTTCGATGTATTATGCATTGTCAGCAAGTGTGAGCGGAATCTTTTTTTTATTTTTTAAGCATCGTGCATTATACATTGTACATAGTTGTAAACGTGCTTTATATGTATATAGTTTTAAGCTTATTAATTTTAAAATATATAGAAAATTATTAGATTCGCATTTTTGAATTATTTTTATCGTTTTTAATAACTTTAAAAAATGAGTTTTAACTTATTCAAAAAATTAAAACTAGGATAGAGCTCCATAGTTTGGTGAGCTTTGAAGCTCCCAAAAGTGAAACCTTGTTTCGGAACTCCGAAACTTAAAGCTCCGTAACATAAGCTACGGGTGTGCATTGCCGGGAAATTTCACTTTAGCCGCGCCTTATCTTTAGTACTAAAGGTACAAAATTTGTTTAGCCTTAGCTTTAGTACTAAGCCCAAAAAAGGCTTAGTACCAAAGCACTTTAGCCTTAGCTTTTGCCAAACCGACAAATATGCTCAAACATGTTCGTAAATTTTTAAAAAGTATCCATTTTTTAAGGTAATTCTTAGCATTGCACTGTTAAGTGTACAATAAAGTACCCAACATTAAACACGTCTTTATCGTTTATGACATCGAATTTTAGATTTATTTTTTAAAAATATTATTTTTAGGGTTAATTTTACAGTTTAAAAATGCTCTTGTACTGTATTGAAATTTTAAATTTAAACGTAAATAATCATTAAAAATGGTTAACTATAAAAATATTTTTTCTGGAATAATTATTTAAAGCAACAAAACATAATTTATTTAAAAAAAACCACGCTTACTAGCATAATAAACTTTATAAATTGCCGATATAAAATAGTAAAAATGAGATTATTTTAATAATAAACACATAAAAACTGAAAAAAAATTCTTTAAAAAAAGCAACGAAAAAAATCCAGTCCTTTCTAATGCTTAAACAAAAATAAGAAACACTAAAAAATAAAACCCCATACTCACAGCACCTTGAAACCAATTATGTTTACAATGAATAGGCAAAAGTAAACATTTAAAATTACTAAAACACATTTAAAATAAAGTCATTTAAAATAATAATGTAATTATTATGATATTTAGCTTTAAATCAATTGATTAATTGACTAATAACACATATATTTGTGTTTTAACAAGAATTTTTGTCGATTTAAATTTTTAATTTACTCATAATACACATGATATAAGTCTTCACACACGAATCTTTTTGAGTAAATGTTTTGTTTGCTATAAACAAACACATATTTTACACGTAAGAAGCAAAACTCAATGTTTAAAACGTTTAAAACACATTTAAAATCATTTTTTTAAAGTTGATAACGTAAAAGAAAAACGTAAACAAAAATTTGGATCTAAGTTCGGGTCTTTGAATCTAAGTTCGTGTTTTTGTTCTGGATCTAAGTTCGTTTGGATCTAAGTTCGTGTTACCAATTACATGTAGATTTCTGGGAGAGAGGTCCTAGAGGGTCCTACCGTACTCGCTGGCTCTCTAGAGGGGTAGACCCGGGATGAAAAATTTTCAAATTTAGAGTGGTGTCAGGGTGGGTCTGGTTTAAAAAAGAAAATACGGTGTTAGATTTAAAATTTTGGAGAGAAGTCAGGTTAAAAAATTTTAAAAACTTTCTGAGGAGAATTCAATTTTTGTCTAGAAGGGTCCAAAATTTTGAGGTTAAGGGGAGGGGGGTTAGACCCCACCACCGCCGCCGTTCACTGATTAAATCTCATTAAATAAGCATAATTTTGGTTTGGTGAGAACACTTATAATATTTTGGTGATTTGTCATTTTCTTGGCAAAAGTTAAAGTTTTGCTGAGCCCATACGTTTTGCCGAGCTTTTGTCAGTTAATTTCAGTTTATCCGCGCTTTAGCTTTAGTACTAAGTCCAAAAAACCCTTTAGTACTAAAGTAATTTAGCCTTAGCTTTAGTACTAATGACACCCGTAACATAAGCAATGTTTATCAGGCACCGTGATTTACATATTTAGATAAACTCAATTTCTTTGATCTCATAATTTGTAAGTGTTTATTATTTTTATGCAACTTGGTAATAGAAGCTCATGACAAAAGCCTTTGTTGTAAATTCAAATATAAAATCATTTATAAATCATTTAAAGCATTTTTCATACCAAGGGTCTTTAAATTTGCACGCATATGTCGCTTTGGTCCAGAATCTTGTATACGTTAAAATCATAGGAGTATAGTTCTTTTGGTAAAATGCGACATTTATTTCCGCATTTTCCAGATCTTTACCCGAAAATGAAGTCATAGGATAATTGGTCGACAAATTGATTTCCATATTTTCTGAATAAGTGTCCGAAAATAAAACCCTCGAATCGTTAGCTGGCATTATTTTTTCAACTAATTTATAATAGTGGTTGCCAACTGTGTGCCGAAAATTATTAGAGTTGTCGTAAAAGAGTAAAATTACAACGAATATAACAATAGTTATCAGCGCAATTTTCAGTTTTCCAAATTCCGCATTTAAATCAGGCATTACTTGGATCTAGAAAACATATTTTTAGACGTTTAAACTGGCATTAAATGGATAAGTTCAAAAATTGAAACCCGTCGACAATTGAAAAGTGTAGCAAAGACCATAGTAAGTGAACGAAAGGCGAAGTCACATACAGGCGTGGTATAGCCTGTTTACGTGTAAAATTTGAGTTCACTGATTTAAGGTAACAAAACATTTAAATATAAATTTATATTTTTAGTTCAACTGCCATGGTTTTTTTTGATTTTGTAACACAATCGTAGAAACCCTTTAATTTCTATTTTATTATTTTAGTGCATTATATTTGGTGTACTCTCACAGTTGGGGGGATTTACAGAAAAAATTCTCGCTATTTTCTAAATTTTGGCAACAACAAAATATAGCATTTCGTAAAACATCTCCTGAAATTAGTGGATGTGCTTTTATTTTATGCCCCGCCTATCTTTCTACGTAATTAACAACAAATTTCAAAAGTTTAGTGCCTAATTTGTAAAAACAAAAGAATTGAAAAATGTTATGTTTTGTATAGTGTATCGTATCAGGTGTAAATAAGACGTTTCTTTTATTTCGAGAAGAAACTAGGCCGTGCGTTTCTCCAGATTTCAAAGGCTTGTACACTCTCTGGGTTTTACACTCGTAAACTCAGAGAGCCGTAAGCCATTTTCACGGGGTTAACAAACTTTAACAGTCGCCGAGGAACTATATCGGTTTGAATTGAACACAAAATCAAGAGGACCCCCTTTATTAATTGCTTTTGTATTTTTTTTTACTTGGAATAATTTAGGTTTATTTTTTGAACAATTATTTCTAACGAATAAAACAAAAAAGTTAGCATTAAACGATAAACTATAGGTAGTAAAATTATAAAATTGTTACAGTGCTGAGTGGTTCATATGAATGGCGCCAAACTGGTGTGTTTTGATTAGTACCTTTAATAGGAAAGTATTTTACGTCTTTAGTATGATAGTTGATCAAAATGTTAATTTTAATAATGAATTATGTAGAAAATTCATAGTAACAGAAAAGTAGATTCCATCAATATAAAACTAGGAGGTGGTCAAGTAACCAACCGTTCTTTCAGAAAATATATTGTACATATACCGGAAGCAATTTAATAATGATTGGTAACATTACCACTTACGACTTATTTTTTTTAATTTTCTTGATTTTGTTTTTGTTTTTCATTTTTCTTTGGCGAAGAGCTATTGAACCTTTGAATTCATTATGAAAAACTATAAGTTTAGTAAGCAATTACATCTGTTCAAAAACAAATTAGACTGAAAAAAATTTTCAGTGCATATCTCGCTAACGGCACGTTTTATTTGTACAAAATTCTTATTAGTGTAGAATTTATATAGCCTAATACAACTATCGTTTGACTCAACCGCACAGTTATCGAGATCTGCTTACCTGAAATTTTTTTTCTAGTTTCATTGATGTTTACACAGACTAGCACAACTATCAAGCAAAAACGTAATGATGATATTTAAGCTGGATTATTAATAGTAAGTAATTAAATCGCTAAAAAAATAATTAAGACTGGAAAAAATATTCTTCACGTGAGCATATCTCGCTAATGGCACGTTTGATTTATACAAAATTTTATAAATGCAGAATTCGGTGTCAGCTATATACATTGTTATAATTGCAGTTTGACTCAACCGTACCGTTATCAAGATATACTTACTTAAAAAATTGTTTTAACATTTCAACTTGGCACTTGTCAACCGATAAAATCATTGACACTAATCTGGATAAAAACATTAGAAAGCATGTTATACCTTCGAAAAAATTACTTGTATTAAGAAATATTTTACAAGTAAAAATAACAATATTAAATGAAACACAAAAACGATTCAAAGTTTTTTTAAAACACTTCAAAATATTTGCAGGATTTTTTGACGCGATATTATAGCTTTAATTTTTTGAATTCTTATAGTTCTAAATAAACAATCCACAATTTTTTTATTTAAAAATTTTTAGTTTCAAATAGCAAAACTTAAAATTGCCACGCTGGTCTCTTTTATCTCCTTAGAGTTAGGAACCTCTCACTTTTTGCTTTTCATAAATAACAAATACGTGACAGAACAATAACAGCGCCCTAAGATAAATCTAATCGCAGCTAATTAGAAACAAACTCGACAGCTTCACAAAACTTTCGATTATCTGCGCGTTGAATAATTTCTGAAGTGCAACAACAATTTTTTTAACAAGAGCATAATTATTATACAGATTATATTTTACTTACAAAAACGGTCCCGAGTTAGTTTTTGTAGCCCTAATTCAATCATTTTGTCATTGTCTGAAAAGCTTGAAAAATACCAGCTATGTTTAAACTTGTTTTTATTGTTTTAAATTAAATTAAATCGAAACTTTTGGTAAAACTTTGATTTACAAAAAAAAATTAACAAAATAATTTATGTTATCACTCTTTAATTATTTATAAAATTAGTAGAAAAATAGGACGAAGCTTTGGAGTTCCGGAGGTTGCCCCTGAGCTCCCAAAAGCAAAGCTTCGCTCCGAAGCTCGGAAACTCGGAGCTCCGGGGAGCATCACTATACTACAAATCCAAGCAAATAAAAAGGTATTTTATTGCTTGTGAATTCTGTTTTTTAGTGAAAGGGTTTCGTTGGGGAAAACAAAATGTAAAATATTTTTGAACAAACATTATTTAAACCAATACATTTAAAAAAACTTTGCCCACAAAAATCTTAAAATAAATAAATAATTACAATGTTAATCCTACAGTCGTGTAGTCGTGAAGCTCGTAAAGAGAAAAAAAATTAAAAGTTTTAAACGTGTTTTTTAATCGCACTCTTAAAAATTAAATTTAAAAACGCACAAAAAAAATGATGAAAAAACACTTTCAATTAATTTTTGACATTTTGACCTTTTTGTTAAAATACAAATAAAACGATAGCTTAGTTTTTAATATTGCACCAATGCATATTGTAAAAGTCATGACCGTAGCCAAAAATTAATTGCAAATTGTTTTTGCAAATACGCAACATTTTGTTATTTTTCAATGTAAAAATTACTTGCGGTTTTTTAAAACTTAATTTTTAGGTTTGTGTTTAAAAATTTTAGGTCCGCATTTTTAAAGAAATTTTAATTTTTTTGTGTTGTCTTTTTACTTTTCGTTTTAGAACTCAGGGCATGTATGTAGAGTTTCGACTTAAAACAACGGTCTGGAAGTCGCGGGTTTTTTAGTTTCAAGTAGTCCGACTTGAATTAGTTTCAGTCGTATAGTTCCTACTATCAGCATAAAAACAATAAGCTATGACTAGGGCTAATTGTAGCTCGATCTATTTTGATTTAGTCCGAGATTTTCGTTCACAGGCAGTCGTGGTAATCGGCTCGGCACATTTATTATTTTTAAACTGCGCACTATTAAAATTTTAAAGTTTATAAAAAATTTTTAGCATATTTTTATCATTTTAATCTTAATTTAATTAGTTTTATTGTTTTTAAAAAATAATTAAGTCATTTAATAGTTTTAATTTTAAGACAAAAAAACATAAGAACAATTAAACAAAAAAAACGTTTACAGATTGAACAAGTTTTAAAATAATTGTCGTTTTTCCAGTGAAATTTTTTTACTAATTTGACCATTACTGTAATTTTTGATTAAAAAAATAAGCGAGAATTGTATTCACGTTTTGATGAAGAAGAAAAACGCCTCGTTGAGTTGTATTTGGTACATTAATTCGCTACTAACGTTTTAATAATCGTCAAATAGAGAAGCATACTGATTTATTAACAATATATTCTTTTTCAAAGGAATTTATTTATTTAAGATTAAAAATGTATGAAAGTTTAGTTTTTGTTGTCTTAGTGAAGCAGTGTATACAGTAGTATGAAGGAAATCTTTTAAACCAACTGTCCAAAGTTTTTTTGATTATTTTCTCAAGATATTATTCAATAGTTCTGATCAAATAATTAATCCCATTTAGTAAATCGAAAGTGATTTAAGTAATATTCATGAACTTCCGGAGCAACTCCGGAGCTCTACCCTATTTTTTATTGTCTAAATAATTTAAAAAAAAAAACAATTCCATATTACAATTTAAAATGGCAGTTTTGTTCCCCAAAGCTCCGAGTTTGAGAGTGGAGCTCTGTTTTCCGAAGCCCAGAGCACTTCCCATAGAGAGTTCTGGATCTGCGTCGTCTTTTTTTGCTAATTTCATGAAAAATAATGGAAGTATGTCATAATCATTATTTGGTAATTTTTTTTAAACAAATATTTTATTAAAACTTTTCAAAAAGATTAATTTAAATGATGTTCCTACCTTAAAAAATCCTGTCATACTCTGCAATACCCTGCAACTGCAACACTAAGTTAAGAATGTTCTAACAATGCAAATAAAATAACTTAAAAACAGTTTAAGGTTAAATAAACGTGAAATCGCTAAGCTCGGAACTCCTTTGAGGGTATTTGTATTCTTTTCACTTTAAAAGCATGGAAACATCACTATTCCATGTATCTTAAAAAAACTTGTTTGAACTGAAATTTTTTTCAGTTTATAAAAACATTAAATAAAAACATAAATGTTTAAATAAATAAATACGGTATAAATGTTTAAAGGAATGATGTTCATACCCTCAAATATTATATGCTCAGAAGTTCCGGTTATTAAAAGGGAAGGAAGCTCAGGAGCTTTGCCCTTAAATAAGCAATTTTAAGCCTATTTAAGCTTGAAATACATTTAAAGCTACTTTTTTGCATTTTTAAGACTAATTTTTTATCATTTTTAATTATAAAGTTATAACAAAAGCTGTAATTAAAAAATTGAACGCCTAAATTTTGTCATTTTCTAAAATAGCCGCAGTTGTAGACACATACTTATGAGGCTACTTACAGGCGACTAGTTTTTTAGTTTGACTAAGTTTGAGCTCCATTAATTCATTTGACTCAGTCACAGCTATGACTAGAACTCCTAGACTGGAACTCCTGACTTTGTCTGGCCCTACCCGCCAGTCGAAACTCTACATACGGGCCCAGGTCTAAGATTAACATTGTAATTTATTGATTTTTAGATTTTTCTGGGGGAAGCTTTGATAAAAGGGATAGATCTATATTTCATAAATAAATTTCTTTTTTCTCCGAGCCATACTTTTAAAAAGCTAAAATTAAATTGCTCATGGGACCTACCTAGCATTACAAAAATTTGGGTCCGCGGTCCCAACACGAAATCAGATTTCGTTATGAAACCAATGATTTTTACCAAATTTTTTCGGAAACCGGAAATTAAACAACTATATTAAAACAATTTTGAGTGTTTTTGTAAATTTTTGACCATTATTTAGAGCTATATTAAACGTAACTAAGGTTTCTCATATGTAAATTTTTTTGGTTATTCAGAAAAAACAAATATTTTGTGATGCTTAATTAAATACAAAAAGACCACGAAAATTTTTCAAGTAGATGTTTTTTTGTATATAGTATTTCCAGTTTCAAAAATAATACGAAAAAATGCATTTAATTTGAGAGGAACTTTGTTTCGCGGTCGGACCGTCGACCCAATTTTTGTTATGCTAGGTAAGTCCTGTTAAAAAGCATTTAATCACTTGTAAATTTTTCAAGGTGATTTAGGTATTGGGATTTAGGAGTTGGTATGAGGTTTTTTCAAAATTATCAAACTCAGTAAGAAACACATTGATTCTTTAACATCTTTTTAACTTAGCTAAACGCAAAAATTGATAAGTCTTCCAATACAAAAAACCAACTAAAAACCATAAATATAACGGCGCTTTCAATATATTAAAATTTTATTGCAATACTAAAAGTTAAATTTGTAATCCTTTTATATTTGCTAATATAACCAGATTATTCTGTGTGTGAATGGCATCTATTTTATAATTATGGTAAAAAGGCTTAGCAATGCTTTTAAATCGAGTGCGGAAAAGTTATTTTAAACAAGCTTTCTGGGGCCGATCCACTAACGACATGTTACGTGCAAAGCTATCCTGTTGTTAAAATCAGCTATTATTGCTTGAATTATGAATTTTCTGATTTGATTAAAAGATTTAAAATATTCCATTATTTTATTAGTTTTTTTCAAATTTTGCGTTGACAAACCATTTTTTGAGCGCAACAAATACATTAAAATCAAATAATATTGTTATAAACGCATTTCCCTTATAGCTGCATTTTAAGCTCCACTCGCAAAATTAAAAAAATCAATAAATTACTAGATTAATCAATGCACTGAGTCTCAAAAAAAAAATTCTTAAAATTTTAAAAGTTACATACGCGTGTAGAGCCGCAACTAAAAAATAGTTTGGGTTTAAATTTAGGCCTTTGCTTAGGCTCAGAAATAGTTTTAGGGATTTTACTTTTTCGGCTCGGTATGGGGTTTTTAGAACCATAAGTAGAGAGCTTGGAACCGCCGGAAATTTATAATAACTTGGAGCGATTTAGGGTCGATGGAGTTTTGGGAACTTGGAGCTGGAACTTGAAGCCAAAAATAGGGAATTCGGAGCCTTAGGTGAGAAAACGTTTGAACCGTAAGTTGGGAACTTGGAGCCGAAAATAAAAATCGCCAAAACGTGTACCTAAGCCTAAGCGAAGCCTAAATTCAACCCCAAACCAATTTTTTCTAAAAGGCTCCAAGTTCCTGTTGCTCGTGGCTCCGAATTCCCAAAAATTTTCTATGCTCCGAGTTCCCTGCTTGCAGATCTAAAAACCATGTCTCCTTGGAGCCACAAAAAATCGGAACTTGAAGTCGGAAATAAAAAATTGGTTTGGCCTTTCCCAATTTACGGCTTAAAGTTTTACAATTACGACTCCAAATTCCGAATAAAAAAAAATAGACGGAAACTTGTAAATTGGAAATTACATAAGTTTTTATGAAACAAACCGCTGGTATTATTTTTGCAATAATCAAAAATTTTCGTTTGAATAACACATCATTTAACAAATATGCTATAATTTTATGCGCACTGTATACAAAAACATTGTAATCGTTTCAATTCAAACTTTATAACTTCATAATAAATTCTCACCTCGAACAACGTAATTTAGCTGCCAATTTGAGAATTGTCGCAAAGGCATATTTTAACTATCGCAATAAGCTTTGTTATTTTTATGTAAATATTTGTTGAAACGACTGCAGATAAGAATACGTGCCAGTTTAGAAAACACATTTTTATTAATAACAAACGTTAAACCAATTATTTTGAAATTCTCTGAAATATTTCACCAAAAACATACAAGATTTTGTTGCACAGGGTAAAAAATTCTTAGAAATGAAGATAAAAAGTTTATGTTAAACAGATTTTAAAGCCAAGTAGAACTCGGAACGCAAATTGAAACTATAGGCAAATCAAACGTGGGTGGTGCAGTTGTGTACTAAATAAACACTGGGGATTATGTAATAAACAATCAAAACAAAGCCATTTATTATGATTTATAATCATCAATTTATAATAACCATGATTTTCAATTATTGGTTTTGTTAGAGATGGCAGCAAACGCGCACATTTTAATTCGTTATGATATAGTCCCTCATTCTTATTCACTAAACAACTGCTTCAGCCACGGTGGGTTTATCTTTAATAAAGAAAAAGAAGTAATATCTGCACAAAAATTTCGTGCATTGGCGACAAAACTATGTTATATCTCACTAACGAAACAGGAATACATAGCTCAGATTCAAACTTTTGGATATAAGCTAAAATGGCTAAAACAATTTGTTTATTTATAACATCATAAAAACGGTTCATTCAGTGAAAAAAACCTAGTCCCACGCAACAAAACCAGAATATTTTTTATTAGTAAGTGATAAAAAAGTCGTTTGGTATGCTGTCACCGCCAGTTTGTTTTCGTGTATTTTCTGAAATATCGAGCGAAAGTGGTTTCTTGTATATTTTAATAACGTATTGAATGCGGTTAGGATATGCGATTTTTGAAAGAAATTTCTTCACCAGTTGCAGTTACTTTTAAAATGATTGGTACTTTCTACACACGTGATAAACATAAAATGTATCAATGGTGTATTGTTTTTTAGCACTGTTCCTAGAAACTTTTGGGGGGTAACCAGGCAGTAGCCCAAATTTTATTATGGAACCAAAAAATGCACTTTTCAACCGTAATTTTTTAACTTACATTAAATAAATGAAAAACCAAAACCACGGGCAATCTTTTAATATAACATGTTTGTTGTTTATCTTAAAAACAGCCTTTAAAGTCAACAAAGCTTTCGGAGCATTTCTCCACTCCCTATCAATAGTAGAGTCAGTTAACCTATGTTTTAAACTGTTTCCTTCATTTTAAGAATAAACTTTTATCTCTTGTTCGGAGTTTTTTATTTATTTTTCGAGATAATTGTTTTGGTTTAAGAATATTAGCATCGCAAAATTCTTCCAAAAGTTCATTCTTTTAGACTTTTTTTAACTTTATGTTTGCGCTAACGGTTTTTAATTTTTGATTGTTATTTAATTCACAATTATTGTGTGAAGAACGCTTTTGTTTTGTGTTTAAACTAATTTGTTTTACCGGTATTTGTTTTACTTTTGTAATTGTGTTTCAAAATGCGCAACCACCCATTTTTTGAACTCCTGGGGCCTATTTCA
>JASAMX010031403.1:0-10180 GCA_030248175.1 Microlaimidae sp. YZB2_3
ATTGGTAATTTTTTTTATTTTTAGAACCAAAATTTTACAATCTTACAAAAAAAATTATGTTTTTGAATTTTTTTATTTTTTTGATTTCTCTCAGTTTACCAATGTGTAAACATGCAACCGAACTGATATTTTGACATTATTTGGTCCTTATACCAAACCTTTTACTATTATAAAATAAATGAAAAAAATGTACCAATTTTTGAGAATCAATCATTTGAATTTCTAAAATTTTGGAAGCTAATAGAAAACATTACACAATTCTAATACTTCTGTTATAGACTAGTTCTGAATAAGCGTCTTTTACTGTAAGAGATAGGGTACAAAAAGCAAAAATTAAATTTGAAAAAATCGTAATTTTCCTATTTTCTTTGGTTTAAACCTATTCTTAATTAAAATTGCTACACAATAATATGTTTTATCACTTTGAAGTGCTTTAGTATATCAGTTTATGCTGAATAAAATTTGGTTTATTGACTAAACATCACGATAGTTAGAAATCATTACTAAAATAGTATTTTCATAAACAATTATTTAGAATTAGCAAAAATAAAATTAAAACTTGTGCTTTGAAGCTAATTTCAAACCTACATAGGTTTTTTTAATGTTCTGGTTGTAAAACTATTCAAAATGTAAAAATTAATTTTAAAGAGTCCATTCCAAACTTTTAAATGAAGCAGTTTTTCGTAAATGAAACATTAAAAAAGTGGATACCAAGCGCACCAACAGCGCCATACCCACAAAGCGGAAAAAAACTAAAAATCTCCAAATTTTTTTTTCTTTTGTAACAGTAAAAAGTATTTAAGAAATATTGAAGGAAAGGGGTCAAAATTTTGAACTAATAAATATATAAATATTTGAAATATTTTAAACTGTAAACTAAACTAGTCGCAAAAAGATTTAAAAATTAAAATTTTTCGAAAATAAACCCGATTTTAAAAAGGTTACCTATTTTTACCTACATAGAGCAAGTTTAAGCATAACTAATAACCTATGTGGTATGAAATGTGTCACTAAACTATCACAATTGTTGCATAGTTTATTTTAGCTCTTAAAATTTTAGCCATTCAAATGAATATTGGTGGTACTTTTTTTCTTTATTTTTTTACAGTTGAAAAAGCTGCAGGGGATCAAATAATATCAAAGAGGCAGCGTGGACTGGATATTCTGAGAGGGTGAACTGGTTGATTTTCAAAATCAAAAAAATCTCAAAGTTTTTGAATTTTTTGAAAAATTATAAAATTTCATGAGTAAAAATTCAAAATTTATCAAAATAAAGTTTTTTTTTAAATTTAAACAATTTTACATATATAGGAATAAAATTTAATCAGAAAACAATAAACTGTAGAATTTTATTGTCAATAAAAAATCAAATTTTTTTCAAAAAAAATTCCAGAAAAAGTCAAAGGCACCAACTTCAAGGGGGTACTACAGACACACGGGTTCATCAATTTGAGTTAAAAATGGCCTAATGGTGGTCCACATGATCAGAAATATCACATATATTATTTTGAGCGAAATCTAAAACTATCAATCTGACAGCTTGGAATGGCGATTTTGAATGCATAGACAAAGCGGCTTTTAAACACCGTTTTATAAAATTTAAGCGATGTTTCTGCTAAATTTCAATTAGAATTGTTTTGTGCTGTCACACGATTTTTATTAATATGCTTTTTTAACGGCTTAGTATGAAATATTTTGTCTATTTTTAATGTTTTCAGCCACGATTTGACTTGCAAAACTGGCTCCTCTGTCAGGTAGTATTTCTAAAGTTAAAAATGCATGCATATATATATGCATATAAACAATATTCATACGTAAGCACATGAATTTATGCATATAAATGCATAACATATGCATACGTATGAATGAATTTAGGTTGGATCTGCACATATTCCATATAATTTATTTTTCATTTCTCATTCTTATTTTCTTTATTTATAGTTTTCATCCATTCTTTCGGTGTTAATTTTTTTTTTAAATATTTCTATTTTAAAACTAAGAATTTTAAAATATAGTTTCCTTTGAAATTATTAAAATAAATAGCTTAGTTTTAAAATAAATTATTATTCATCAAAATATTTTAAAACAACAGCTTTTTCAACAGCAGCAACATTTTTGTATTAAAACAACAACAGCAACATTTTTCAGCAGCTGTACGCAAAATTGTGAAGGTGTAGAAACTTAATTTATAAATTTGACTTTATTAATATATCTTTTTATAACTGTAATTTACACATTTTAAATAACATTCAATTTCATGTAAAATTTCACTTCAATTGGTTAATTATTATTTTTTTTTGGCAAACGGTGATTTTAATGACACTTGAGTACTAAAAAATCAGTGTCACAAATAAAAAGCGCATGAAAAAATTTCTACTAGACTGGTAGCAAATAAAAATTAAGGAAGGTATTCTACTCTCTTAACCTTTTTTGTAATTTTTTCAAAAAATAATTGGTAAACTTTTTAAACTGCGCGGTATCAAAATGACAATTAGTCTATTTGTAAGAATTACTCCTAATTTTGCAAAAATATATACATGGTAGTCTGCAATGTTTTTTGAAAGCTTATTTGTAGTTCCTACACATTTTATAGTCGCTTGTCGATTGAAGGATATTTGTGTTTTTTTCAAAGCAGTTTGTAAAATTTGTATTGTTTATTTTGTGTTTTTTCACTTCTCGAAATTTTTATTTTAAAGTAAAAAAATCCTTAAGGTATTAACATCAGCATACTGTAGTGACTAATAAATATTAAACAAAATGCATTAAAACAATATAATACCAACTGGCAAAACATCAATATTATTGCAAGTATTTACCAGAAAAATACAAATAATATTATTTTCTAAACTTACAAAAAAAAATTAAACAATACAAGTGGTACCAGCGCTCTTCTACGTATATCAAATAACTTAATTAATTAATTAAAAAATTAATTTAAATTTGTCTACTTAAATATTTAAAAAAACTTAAAAATCACATATTCTAACACAATTCAATTTGTAATTTTTTTGTAATTTTGATTGCAGAGCGAGTGATAATTAAATCAATAAGATCAATAAAGGCTCGTTGAAAATTAAAAATTAAATATGTTGGTTAACTGGTGGCTTTAATGACTTTGGGTAACCGAAAATTTGGCCACCGGATGTCATTTATTTTCAGCCATCCGCCGTTATTTTTGCCATGAGCAAAGTTGTGCAATGAACTGCGTATGGCCAGATAGATCGTCATGTCTTTTATCTACTCATATACGAAGTTCATTTGAAAATTTTGCTTAATATCTTAAGAACGGAAAAAATGCATAAAAAAATAAGTACAAGAAACTAAAATTACAGTTTTTCCTTTTCACTTTTTGTCAAAAGTGGAATAAAAGTCGCAGGTTAATTACTGAAACATTAGTATCCTGACAAATACAAAATTAAAATGTTTTAAGTGAAAGAAATCAGAAAAGTACAACAAGATATTAAAAAAAACTCAAATGTAACAAACTGATATACTTAAAAATCAAAATTTCCTACCTATATATCCTGAAATTGGTTTGGTTCGCGCTGCAAAAACTCAAACTCCTCAGCAGAAAATTTAAAGACTTCAAACTAAGGAGTTAAAGTCTGTTCACATGCGAGCAATTTCGGTTTTATGGATTAGTTTTCTAATTGAGGTTTTAATGTTTGTTTTGGAGAAGGTTGATACAAATTTAAACAAAATAAAACAAACTAATATGACTATTGTTTGTGGGAATGTCACCCCAAATAAAAAAAGATTATATCCATTGCAGTAGTTTGCATTTTTTACAAAGTTTCTTTTATATTTGTATTAAGTTTTATTTACTAAAAACAATTAAAATTAATTATACCGGCTGAAAACGTGTTAAAAATAAAAAAAATGGCGTGTGAAACAAAAAAACCATTCGTTTATCAATATTTGTAAAAATTGTAAAATAGTTTATAATATTAAATGTATGCAATAACAGTTTGTAAAGTTGCAACTTCGTAAAATAAAGAGAAGGGATTTTACAAACGGGTCTAAGAGAGTAAATGGATTTTAAAAATTTTGCAATTACATAAATATTTTAACGATTCTGGAACATAAAGCTCAGATTTTTATAAGTTTATCTTGTTAGTAGTAGAAGTTAATCTTAGTCTTTAAAAAAATGGGCTCACATTTTTAAAAAAAAATAAATAGGCATCTTTTTTGACTACTTCTTGCTTCTCTGTATCATTCTCCTGAAATGAAATTTTTTGTTTTAATTATCAAAACTACAAACACAAATTACAACTAATTTATAACTAACAAATAGTTATTCAGAATAAATTTTATTTTTGGAACATATAGGTTTAGAACATAACACAAAGTATACTACTCATGTTTTTTGCTTAAAAAATTGGGTGGGGGATGGGGGGGGGGCTCCATTAGACCGGGCTGGTTTCGTTTCCCTAAGTAACGGTCTTTTTGTTACTTAGGGAAATGAAAAGACCGTTTCCCTAATTTTGAAAACGGCTTTTTTGGCTGTTTCCATACTTAGAGGGGGCGGGCGGTCGACCTTCTACCCTGGCTGGTAAAGCCTGCCATTTTTGTAAGGGAAGGGGTCGAGATTTTAAACCAATAAATAGTTTAAATATTTTAAAACGTAAAATGTACTAATGGCTCGCTGTTTCTCAATTTTCCCTCTACATATGATTGGCGCTAGTAGTTATGTACCCTCTTCATAACACTAAAAAACACTTATTCCGAACTAGTGTATACAAAAAAGCACGTCAAAATTTTTCAAATAGATGTTCTATTATTTGTGCTATTCTAATTTCAAAAATAATACAACAAAATGCATTTAATTTGAGAGGAACTTTGTTTTGTGGTGGAACCGCCGATCGAATTTTTGTAATGCTAGCTAGGTCCATTATTACAGCAATTTATATTTGTTATTGCAGATCTATCTTACAAAAATTTTCTAATGAATATACATGTTTTGAGAGTGTCTTAAACTTAAAAGGAGTATTCAGCACCAAACTGTTTTTGTAAACAAAAAATCTTTCAAGCTATATGAATGCAATGTGATGTGAACTTTGAGGTACCCGCTTTTGGAATAAAAAAAATTGATTCATAGAGATTATGGATGGACTGCTAAACTACTAAATTCGAAGTTTTAAATAAGGTTTCTAATAGCAGTGTTTGGCTCTATTTTTAAAAAAAATTTTTGGGCTAAAACCCCCCAGACCCCCCCATGGTTAGGGGGGCTCCGCCGCCTCCAAACTCCCCCTCTGTTTAGCACTTTTTTAAATGATGACAATGGTGCCCCACCTTTTCTCGCTCTGGCACCCCCCCCCCCCCCCAGTCAACCATTCCTGGCTACGCCCCTGGTGAGATGTTGCGTCATATATTCTCCCCACTGAATCTGTTGAGTCTCAGGGTCTGGCCTATTAGGAAAACCGGTTAGAGCTGCGCGATGCAATATTTTTTTGGGTAGAAAATCATCCTGCTGACAAACGAGGGAGTGATTGAACTAAGGGACTTGTCTAGACGTGTTTGCACATTCAGCGTGTGCAAATGTGTTTACAAGTTAGTCATGGTGTGCATCAACTATTGTCATGTTGCAGAAATAAAAAGGGTTTGAGAATTAAAGGCAAGTAGAACCTAGGAACTTATCAAGGGGTTTATCAAGGAGATAACCTCTGAACCTAGGTCTTCAAGACGACTAAAATGAGGAACACTGACTGGGGAACCGATTGGATTAATTGGTGGATTAATTCAATCGGCTGCTGTTTAGAAAGTGATTTTTGGAAATCAAAATAAGGTTTTAGTTTTAGATGGTGAGGTTCTACCGTCTCTCTTCCTCTACTATCGCTGCAGCTCCTATATTGACCTTTTTTATACCTCAGACTTAATTTTATTTTGTGCTATGAGTTTCCTGCTACTTTTATATTTGTTTAATTTTTATTAGTAATATTTCCATCCGTATGTGTGCTTGTTGTTTTCTCTAATAAAACTTAAAACCAGCCAGCCTTTACTTACAATTTAAAACAGGAGTTCCGAATTCCTTTTGAATTAATATCAATACGAATATTGTGGTATAATTTCAAAAAAGCTAAAAATTATGTAAACACTTTATTTTGATCTTAATTAAGAAAATAATCAATGTAGATCTGTCAAAACCAAATTTGCAACATTCTTCATCTCCGTCTTCTTCTTTGTCTATTGGTGTGTTATATTCACTAAAAAACCTCAAGTATTTGCAATAAACTCACTTTTATTGACTAATACATTTGAGTAATCAAAAGCAAGAATATATAATACAAGAGAATGTCCAACTGTATACTAAATTTTTGACCAAAATTTTGCGAAAAAAGTTGCACTTTCAAATTCATGTGCGACTTTTCTCACAAAAATCAGCCATTTTCTGTTGTTTTCATGTGCTGCGATTTTTACACAGTGTTAGTTTTCTTTCAGTGGGGACTGCGACTTCTTTCGGACTCTATACTGCTTTATTTGCACTGCGATTATTTTTGCACTGAAGTCTGTCTGCATAGCAAAAAAAAATAAAAACAAAGCAGGGCAAAAATTTTGTGTTTAAAAGTAAAAGCCGTTTTTTTTTACCTTAAGATGTAAAAACTTTTTAGTTTTATGAAATAAAGTAACTCTCCAACGTTTTAAAATTAAATAAAACAAGTTTTGATGGGGATTTACTCTATTTGAAATCATCACTAGCGTCTGTTTTTTTTGTTATGCAGCTAGACTTGCAGTGCTGAAATAATCGCAATGCAACAAAACCAGTATTGAATGCAAAAGAAGTCGCAGTTCCCACTGTTAGAAAACTAGCAGGAAATGGCTGATTTTTGCAAGAAAACTCACACATGAATTTAAAAGTGCGACTTTTTTTGCAAAATTTTGGTGAAAAGTTTAGTGTACAGTTGGACATTTGCTTGTGTTATATATTCTTGATAGAATTAAGAAAAAGCTTATTAGGATATAGTACAAAATTTTAACATCATACACTAAAGGTAAACCCAAGGTAGGTGCAACAGTTGTTCGTTGGAGTAAAAAATGCCCCCATTAAGTAACCATTCAAATGACGAGGATCTGACGTCACTTTATCAGCCAATTAAGTTCGATTTAATACAGAGAATTCGTTTGATAAGAATGTTTGTTTGATAATACAGAGAATTTGTTTGTGACGTCAGATTCTTGTGATTTGAGTTGTTACTTAATGGGGGGCATTTTTTAATCCAACGAACAACTGTTGCAGCCACGTTGGGTTTATCTTTAGTTTAAAAATGTAACAAACACATTTGTTTAGGAATAAGGTTTTAAAAACAAAAGTAACACTATGCCCATATGATTGGCTGAAGACAATTCTTAAGCAGTGTTTAGTACATATTTAAAAAAAAAATTTTGCATCCGGCGGCGGCCTTTGTGCTGCTACCACAGTAACAAACAAATTGATTAAGCTTTAGGCTATTGAAACATATGACCATATGTATTGCTGGACACAATTTTTAAGCAGTTTTTAGAGCATATTTTAAAAAAATTTTCACCTTTCACGGCTGGGGGATACCTCCCGAACCCCCTGGCTGACGCTCTGCGCCAGCTTGATACTATTATTGATGTAACAAACGTTTTCTGTAGGAATTAGGTTATAAAAACCAAGGTAAAACTATAACTGTATGAATCGCTGGAGACATATTTTAAGCAGTTTTTAAGTGCATATTTAAAAAAATATACCTCCGTTGGCTGAAGGTACACCCCAGACCTCAAGCAGACGCTTCGCATAGGCCTTTTACCCGCCACATGGCTCAGTTACAGCGCTTTCGCCATAACCACAGCCAAAACATTGGCAGACCGCCTCCCCTAGGCAAAATCCTATGCGCCTGTAAACATAGCATAGCATAGCATATAGCTTAGATTCTTGGCTATCTTTTGAAAAAGTTAGAAAAAATTGTTTTTCTATGACGTCATCATTAGGGCCAATGAGATAAAAAAACTGGTCCCAAAAGACAAAACTTTTATCATTATTATGAGATAAGAAATGCCACTTGGTATGCTATTAAAACACACCTTTTTTAAGTTTTTTTTTGAACATTTGAGCGAAATTGGCTAGCTAAAAATTTTTTATGGTGCTTAGTTGTCAAAAAGGATGAATTTAAAATTTGGAAGCATTTGAAACCCATTTGCCGGCAGCAGCAAATTTCTACAATTTAAAGTTTTGCAGAGATAATAAACTGAAGAAGATTAGTTTAAAATTTTTATAATTTATTTTAATTTAAAATATTAAAAAGTGGTTCATGAAAACGCAAAATAAATGTTTGTTAAAATAAAAATACGTCCATGCGCCATTCAAATTTTTGTTATAGGTCATAATTGATGATTTCTATTGGCTCTTGGGCAAATAAAATGAGGCAATTCAGGCCAGACCAATGATTCAAACGTTTTTACACAAAAAGTACAATTTAAAAAAAATATACATTTGGATATTGGCAAAAGTGGAGAGATATAGTTTTTAGAAATACGTTTTTGTGTTCACAACTGGACAAACATGTTTGCAAGTAAGAAAAGACTTAAAAACGCATTTTTGTAGCTGTGATACTTGACAATTTTGTGATAGAATTTTAACTTTGAAAAATTTTTTTTTTTCTATCAAAATAACCTAAAAAAATTGCTTTTATGGAAATTAGCTTTTAAGGCTTATTTTTTGAAAAAAAGTTTTCAATTTAAAGCTTTGTTGCTCTGCCAGCATATGGGCTTGTAATGCTTTCAAATTTTAAATTTGTTATTTTTGGCAGCTAATTATAAGCTTAATATTAGGTTTTTTGACACAAATCTAAAATTAAAAGTCGTTATTTTTTGATAAATTTTACGTTTTTAAGGTTTTGAGAAAATTTTTTTGGTATTTGTGTTTGCACCCCTTCCCCAACCCCACCCCCAAAAAAATTTTTAGGTCACAAGTAAGAGATAAAAAAACAGCGGAGATATAATATATACCAGTATGATCAAAATCCTACACATGTCGAGTACAAAGCAAAACAAAAGCTATCTTTTTGCAGTGTATTAGTTTGCAAAAAATCACAAAAACCGCATGGATTTAACGAATTATAAAAAAATTTAAGGGAGCCACTCAAATTTTCAAAAAAAAAATTGAAAATTTATGTTTTAACAGCAAACCAAGCGGCGTTTCTTATCTTGTATTAATAAAAAAAGATTTGTTTTTTTGGGACCAGGTTTTTTGGCACATGTGAACAAACCCCCCCCCAAACAAGGTTTTAGAAAAAAGTGGACCGAGTTAAAAGTAACTAGGTAGATCTTAGTCCAAAGTTTTGTTGACCTAGTTGACCTTGTTTACCTAGTTGACCAAGTTTACCTTTTTTACCCAGTTGACCTTCTTAACCTAGTTGACCAAGTTGACCTTGTTAACCAAGTTGACCTTGTTAACCTAGTTGGACTTGTTGACCAAGTTGACTTTGTTGACCTAGTTGGCCGAGTTGACGTTGTTTACCTTGTTAGCCTTGTTGGAAACCTAGTTGACAAAACACACACACACAAACACACATACACACACACACACACACACACACACACACACACACACATACACACACACACACACACACACACACACACATACACACACACACACACACACACACACACACACACACACACACACACACACACACACACACACACACACACACACACACACACACACACACACACACTTAGGCTTAGACTTGACCATAGGCTTAGACCTAAACTTACTCATAGGCTTAGGCTTAGGCTTAGCCTTGGGTTTAGGCTTAAGCTAAGACTTAGGCTTTGTCATAGGCCTTAGACTCAGGTTAGGGTTAGGTTAGGTTAGGCTTAGGCCTTATTGGCCTTAGGCTTAAGGCTTAGGTTTAGGCTTAGGGCTTAGGCTTAGCCTTGGCCTTAGCCTTAGGCTTTTGCTTAGTCTTTCTAAGGCTTGGGTTTAGGACTAGACTAAACAAACAATTCATCTCGGTTAACAAATTCAACAAAACAAACAAGGTCAACTAGGTCAACAAGGCTCACAAGTCTGCTTAGGTTTGAAAAAATAAACAAGGTCAACTAGGTCAACTCGGTAAACTAGGTTAACAAGGTCAACTACGCTAACAAATCCAACAAAACAAACAAGGTCAACTAGGTTAACAAGGTCAACTAGGCTAAACAAACAAGATAA
>JASAMX010031404.1:0-40109 GCA_030248175.1 Microlaimidae sp. YZB2_3
GTACATCTTGGTTTGGGTACATCTATTCATGGTATTGAGATTATTGCTATGGTACGGGTGCTTGAAAATTGCAGTTTTCCTTTCTAAGAATGAAAATAAATAAACAAAGAATGAAAATAAATAAACAAACTTTAAAAACAAGTGGAAGTTCGAGAACAGATCTTAAAATTGTGTTTCCTATCTGTATTTAACACAAGATCTTAAAATTGTGTTTCCTATCTGTATTTAACACAGTCTTTTTTTAATTTTGGAGTCCAGTTTTAACCTGACCCGTACATACATATTTTATGTAGCTTTAAAAAAATTAAAACGACGTCATAAACCATTACAAAAGAAATCCCCAAAAATCTGCTATAAACTAAAAAACACAGAAAATGCTAATTTAAAGTTTTAATTTTGCTGACAATTTTAAAGAAAGAGAAGGAAAAGGTTAACTACAATTAAATTACCGTAAGTGGGCAGCCTAATGGATTTTGGGGGTGGGGTATACCCGACCCCCGAAATTCGGGGGGGGGGGGGGGGGCGGGGGGGATTTTTGGAGTATCCTTTAAATACCCCATTTTTAGCGTTTTTAGTACCGGAACCCCCCCCCCCTCCCCCCCCACTTTCGTGGGAGTGGGGTCCTGGTCCGGGTTACTCCCAAATTTTAGGGGGGTGTCGGCTATAATAGCGATTTTTTTGGGGGGGGGGCAGGGTAGGGTCCATCCCCTCCCCTAGCCTCGAAATTTTGGGATCCCCTCTAGACGCGAAGCTAGGGCCCCCCTCCCCCCAAATTTCCGAATTTTTTACCCCTGACCCCCTCTAGAATTTGAAATCTGACCCCCCCTCCCCCCTCGAGAAAATTTTAGGAATTTATTTGATACTAAATTTTCTTACTATAACGTGAATTTTTAACACAAATTCATGTTTTTACATCCTTTTTCTACCAGAATATCGCTTTTTATTCAATAAAATGTAGTATTGTTGTATAAAAAAACAATTTATTAAAGTTCTTATGGTTTAAAACTGTTTGGACCCCACCTGACCCCCCTCTAGATTTTAAAATTTCGCACCCCGGGTCGACCCCCCCCAAAAAAAAAGCTAAAGGGGTCCGGGCCCCACTGAAACCCCCCTAGAATTCAAAATTCGATTTACCCCAGGTAACCACCCCACCCACCCCTAGCTGCCGAGACTGTTTTCACCTATGCGTATAACCATAGATGAACACGGTCAAAAAGCTAAGGGGGGGGGAAGTGTTTACCCCGGGTAAATGACATTTCAAAATCTGGGGGGGGTCGAACCATACATGGGATTGGGGGTTAACCCCCCTAAATTCTGATAAGGGAGGTTTAACCCCCCCCACTCAAAGTGGGGGGGGGGAGAAAAGGTTAACCTTCCAATTTCGGAAAAATGAAGAAAAAAAATTGTCTTTAAAATGACTTCTAACTGCCTCCAAACTTATGTTTTGAGGGGTCAAAATGAATGTTTTAAACAGTAAAAAGCTCAAAAATGCAATAAATAGGCCTTTTTGACCTAAAATTAGCGTTTTTTACCTATTTTTTTTTTAAATCGAAAAACGATATGGGTAAAGTGCACTCCAGAAAAAAAACCGACAAGGGTATTTTGCGTTTTTCGGATTTTTTAAACCCCTCTAATTTGGGGTTTAACCCCTCCCCCCCGTTCCGGACCACTTGCCCAAGTATGAGTCAAACCCCCCCCTAGCTTTCTAGGGGGGGTTGACCCGGGGTGGAAGATTTTGAAACCTAGAGGGGGGTCAGGTGGGGTCCAATGTCCGAAGCAAAATAGTTTTAAACCATTAAAGGTTTAATAATAGTTTTTTATAAAATAATACTACATTTTATTGAAAAAAAAGCGATATTCTGTTATAAAAAGGGTGTAAAAACATAAAGTTGTGTAAAAAATTCCACGTTTTTGGAAGAAAATTTAGTATAAAAAAGTACTTAAAATTTTCCCGAGAGGGAAAAGGGGGTCAGATTTCAAAATCTAGAGGAGGGTTATGGGTAAAAAATTCGAAAATTTGAGGGTAGGGGGCTCATTGGATTTTTTTTTCTAGGGGGGCCCTAAAATTTGGAGGCTAGGGGGGTGGACCCCACCTTACCCCCCTTGTTCATCTATGGGTATAACCACTCTAACCCCCCTGCCCACCTATAACTATAACAACTGTAAAACTACCTACTTTAGTGGGTCAAAAATTATAATGAAAAGCCTCACCTGGACCTCCTTCGATTGATGTAATGCTCTCGTACTTCCTTCCTGGACAGTGCGGTGTCGTCTCTGTGTTTGCGGTGGGGAGAGGAGCGCCGTCTGGGGCTGCGAGAGCGTCGCCGCTTCCTATCTGGCGATCGGCTGCGAGATCGACGCTCTTTCCGCCGCTCCCTGTCTGAAGAAACAAACATTTTTTTAATCATTTTTTGTTATTTTATTTATAATTATATTCTGTTAAAATATAAAATCATTAAATTTTTTGGGCATTTGACAATAACAGCTCTAATCAGTTTTTACTCTCACCTCAAAACCTTATTCGTATGTATGTATTCACCTATTTTGGCTTAATTAACATAATGAATCATATACCAATATCGTATGTTCAGACCTGTGCACGATCTGGAAATGCCCCTCCGCTATATTGGAGGATTTACCCCCTTCCCCTGCCCAAAAATGAAAAAGTACCCTATGAAAACTATGGCGCTATTTTTGATCCATTTTAAGTCATTTTAGGCTATCATAGACCTATTATAGCTATTATTATTATTATTATAAACCTTTTTTCGTTTTTTTTGTCCCTTTTTCCTTCTTTTTTGCCTTTGTTTTTTCTTTTTTCTTTCTTCCCTGCTTGCCGCCCCCTCGTTTCAAAAAAGTTGCCCCCCGTGCCGCCCCTATTTCGGAATTGGCCTCCCCAAAACCATACATGGGCAAGTTGGTCCAGAGTGGGGGGGGGTTAAACAAACCACAAATTAGGGGGGGTTAAAATCTGAGAAACGCAAAATACCCATATCGTTTTTTTTCTGGAGTGCATTTTACCCATATCGTTTTTCGATTTTGAAGGAAAAATAGGTAAAACACGCTAATTTTAGGTCAAAAAGCCTTTTATTGCATTTTTGAGCTTTTTATTTTTTAAAACATTTTGACCTCAAAACTTAAGTTTGGAGGCAGTTAGAAGTCATTTTAAAGACATTTTTTTCTTCATTTTTCAGAAATTGGGGGGGGGTTAACATTTTCTCCCCCCCCACTTCTGAGTGGGGGGGGGGTTAAACCCCCCTTCTTAGAATTTGGGGGGTTAACCCCCCCCGTGCCCATGTATGACCAAAACGGGGGGCATAGCCATAGGAGAGGAAGGGGAGGGGGCAGGGTGAGGTCCACCCCCCTAGCCTCGAAATTTCGGGACCTTCCCCTAGACGAAAATTTAGGCCCCCCTCCTCCAAATATCCAAACTTTTTACCCCCGACCCCCTCTTGAATTTGAAATCTGACCCCCACCCTCCCCTTAAGGAAAATTTTAGGTACTTTTTTTAAACTAAATTGTCTTCCAAAAACGGGAATTTTTAACACATTAAAGTTATTATGGTGTAAAACTGTATTGCTTTGGACACCGGACCCCACATGACCCCCCTCTGGATTTGAAAATATTGCACCCCGGGTCGACCCCCCTAAAAGCTAGGGGGGTCCGGACCCCCTCCTTGAATTCAAAATTCGATTTACCCCGGGTAACCACCCCCCCCTATCTGCCCGAAACGTTCTTACCTATGGGCAGAGCACAGGTCTGTATGTTCAAATAGTAAGTTAATATGTGTCCGGAAATTTGAACGCCAGCACTTGATCGCCTAGCATTTGACCGCTAGCATTAGAACGCCGCGCACTTGAACGCCGAGCATTAGACTGCCGAGCATTTTAGACCGCCGCAGTACTCCATATAAATTTTATGCAAATTTTTGATTTCCGCCACAGACAGAAAATTATATCAACACAGCACTCCGACAGTATAAACCCCCAAACCTAAAAAGTTTTAGTTTTTTTTGTCTTTGCAAAACAAACTATTAAGTATAAACTTTTTGTTTAATTTTTAGCTTTTGCTTAGGCTTAGGAAAAAATAGTTATCTAAAAAAAACCCATTAAATATAAATTTATTATAAAAATTTAGTTTAATTTTTAGGTTTCGCTTAGGCTCAGGAAAAACAGGTTTAAATTATTAAACAACTAACTGTTCACTAAGTTTTTTCTTTAATTTCAAGGAAAAATATAAATTTTTGACTATTGTTTATTGTTAAAACAACATTGCTTTGTTTAAATATTATATTAAAATTATTTTTTTATATTCTATTTAGTTTTTTTAATTCTTGGGGAAGTTCATACCCCGTTGGCGGGGAGTTTTAACGTCCTTTTTAAAGCAACATGTACTGCGGCGGTCTAATGCTCGGCGGTCTAATGCTCGGCGTTCAAATGCGCGGCGTTCTAATGCTGGCGGTCTAATGCTCGGCGATCAAGTGCTGGCGTTCAAATTTCCTAGAGTCAAGTTATTTAAGTTTTTTCTCATCAAACTTTCGAAATATTTCCCACAACTAACTTTTTCTTATTTTAAAGTAGTTTTTGAAAACTCAAAAATTTGATTGCGGAAGTACCAGAAAATAACAACATAGCGGTAAACTATACCCTCAGTTCAGTCAGGGTTACACGTGTGATGTTTTCCACTACGATTAATTGAATCTAACGAAACTATACTAGTGAAGAAACGATATTACGCCATGGCCGTAGCCAGGATTTCAATTGAGGGGGATTTTTTGGAAGGTGCCTTATAGGGGCCCACAAGGGGGGCCTGGGGGGCGGGAACCATACATGGGCACGGGGGGGGGGGGGTTGGGGGGGGGGTTAACCCCCCCCCCCCGAATTCTGAGAAGTGGGGTTTAGACCCCCCCCTCCACTCAGAAGTGGGGGGGGGGGAGAAAAAGTTAACCCCCCCCCAATTTTGGAAAAATGAAGAAAAAAAATGTCTTTAAAATGACTTCTAACTGCCTCTAAACTTAAGTTTTGAGGTCAAAATGAATGTTTTAAGCAATAAAAAGCTCAAAAATGCAATAAAAAGGGCTTTTTGACCTAAAATTAGTGTTTTTAACCTATTTTTCCTTCAAAATCGAAAAACGATATGGGTAAAATGCACTCCAGAAAAAAAACGACATGGGTATTTTGCGTTTCTCGGATTTTAACCCCCCCCCCCTAATTTGGGGTTTAACCCCCCCCCACTCCGGAACAACTTGCCCATGTATGGCGGGAACCCCCCAGAAATGGGGGGTCTGGCTGGCGGGAGCCTCCCAGCGGGGTCAAGGGGTGGAGCCCCTTGTCAGGGGGGTCCGGAGGGCAGAATGCCCCCCGGGGTGGAAAATTTTTTAATTTTAAGCTTTTAAAAGGCATCAGGAAACCTAAATTTAAGTACTGAATCTTTATTTATTTTCTGTTGTTTTTTTTAAATAAATAAAACAAAATAAAATAGTTTTAGGTATTTTATTATCATTTTAATAAAAAAAAACGTTTTCTAAAAATAAAAAAATCTTTATTTAATTTTAGTTAAGTTTTTATAGTAAATGCTTCAGTTATCAATATCCAAAGTTTGCTTTTCTTTTTGTGCTTGTTGCGAATTCCTTTACGATTTCTTCGATTAGAGAAACGAACAAAAGCATTTACAATAAAAAATCCTAAGAAAACCGCTTTTTTATACCAAAAAAGTGGTTGAATCGTGACTTTCTGCTCTTTGATACTGCCGCTTTTATGCAAATATTTTCACACAAAACAAAAATACTATGTTTAAACCCACTGAACTAATGTTTTAAATTATAAATAATTCATTTTTTTATAAATAAGAGCTTTCATGAACCTAAATCACTTGAAGTAATGCATTTTAGATAGCTTTAATACATTACAGAGTGATTTGAAAGAAAAAAATTTTTTTTCTAATTTTTTAAAAAACCAAAGGGGCGACCCTTACAAAATTTTTTGCCTTCCCAGAATTTGAGGGGGGGATTAATCCCCCCAATCCCTCCCTGGCTACGGCCCTGTACGCCATCCCATATGCCGGTGTATGGGCAAATAATGGACTAGAAGGCACTTACCGAGGGCCGCGTAAACTGCGAGAGTACAAGTACTAAACGTGTACCAAAAATCAGTTTGAGAATTTTACCAAACAAACATAAATAAAAACATGTTTCTAGGTCAATTCTGACTTTGCGATCTAATTTTGAGCATTAAAAAGTGATTAAACTACCCTTTAAAAAAATAAATGGTGTTTTATAGCAAAAATGACCTTTTTTTCAAGGTACATTTTATGCTGTTAAGAAAAATTTTTTATTAGTGCTTTAACCAATATGAATGAATATTTGTTCGATTGCCGAGAGTTTGGTGATTCTAAAAATAGTTTTACTTTTTTTCTGGTCTTCACAAATTTTGTACAGCAACCGCTTAAAAATGTATTAAAATTCAGCCGTGGAAAAAATTAAGATTTAAAAAATGGGATAATTTAATAAAAATGCCTTATACTACAATTTAGCTTGATTTTTAGGCTTTTTTTAGGCTTAGAAAGAATAAATCTGATTAAAAATAAGCATAAATTAGCTTTTTAAACAAAAACAAGTTTGTTGTCTCTATTTTCGGTGGTCCATGTGACTATCGAATTTATAATTTTTATGTAAATTTTTAGATTCTCCAGACTTCTAGCAATGTTAAAACAAAGTTTTTATTTTAATTCAGCAGTTATTAAAAATATTTTTTTAACAGTAAAAATTGTGTACCTAAAATATTGTTATTTTTTGCCTATATTTGACCCCATATTATCAAAAATCGTGTTTCAATCATTTTTTAAAGTTTAAAAACGAGATCTTCAGGTCAAAATTGACCTATAAACATGTTTTTATTTAGTATTTGTAGCGTGGAAATCTCTAATCGATTTTTGGTACACGTTTAGTACCTCTGTACCGACTTCGAGAACTTCGGCACTTCCTTTGTCTGTCTGACTGACAAAAAAATTCTAATAATCTTATCAAAAGAAAGTAACATGTAATAAATTATAAAATTATTAAGTTTTTAATAATCTGAAAACATACCTCTGCTTCTAGATCGTGATCTCATTTTTCTATGTAATTAACAAACAAGTAAGTTTTGTTGTCTGGAGTTTTTTTTTCGTTCAAAAATGTTTGGTCTCAATTTTCTGTCGATTTAGACGGTAGCTTGGGTTTGGAGACTTTAGAGCCGAGGGACTTTAGAGCCGGGACTTTAGAGCCGGACCTGGGGACTTTAGAGCCGCAGCAGAGACTTTAGAGCCGAAATGAAAAATGCGTTTGCAAACAATAGTAAAACAATATACAAGTAATATTAAAACATTTACATAACAAATGGAGCTAATTATGCAATGCGGTAATCATTATGCGGGATAAATATGCTTCGGGTTTTCTATTGTATATACAGAAGATGACAAGAATAAGGATTTGGCGGGATTGCCTGGCTAACGGTAATTCCCATGGACCATGGACCAACATGGACCCAACATGGACTCGCCCATGAGGTTCCGAGCAATCTCCCAACAAAAAGGGTGAATCTCCCAACTGTGGAATCTCCCAACAGTTAGTGGAAAGTCCCAACAGAATCAAAAAATACGTTTGCAACAAACACCATTTTATTTTTTAGTCAATTAACACTATAATTAATAAAAATATAGCGTTAAATACGGAAAACTCGTCTTTTGGATGTGATTTTGTAAACGCACTTTTCAAAAGACAAGTTTTTCCTATTTTTCGAATGAAACAATCTATTGAAAACCTTTTTTATCTAAGCCTAAGCAAAAGCTAAAAATCAAGCAAAATTTTTATCATGGTAAACTTTTATTAAATTCTTTATTCAAAAAACTGAGTACCTAAGCCTAAGCAAAACCTAAAAATCAAGCAAAATTGTATTATGGTAAATTTGTATTTAATGATGCTTTTTAAACTGAAGAGTAAAAACTTTATTTTTTCCTAAGCCTAAGCAAAACCCAAAAATAAAAAAAAAATTCTCATTGGGGTGGAAACTTGCATTTTTGAAAGTATACAAAATTGCATAATTCCATTTATCATTCATTTAATGCATTTATTTATTTTCGGTTGTTTAAAATTATCGTGTTTAACACCGGTTTTGCAAACGTATTTCTAATATTTGAACTGTTGGGAGTTTCATCGATTGGTTGGGACTTTCCACGTTGGGACTTTCCTCAGTTGGGTGGGACTTTCCCCGGCGCTAGGAAAAAATACATTCTGCATAATATCTTCGGAAAGAATCTCTTCTGCAAGAATAACTTTTGCAAAAATACATTCCAGTAAAATATCTTCGGAAAAAATAACTTCTCGCCGTGCGTCGCGGAAGATATTATGCTGGAAGGTATTCTTTCCGCCCTTCAAGAAATAAACCGACGAGTGAGACGCGCAGCGAAATTATAATAAGCAATCTTATAATTTAAAACATTGCCAACTATGCGAATTTACAAACCAAAAACTGTTTGATTAATGTTGAATTGTGATAAATTACTACACTACGCTTTAAATATAAATTAATACACTGGTAAATTTATTAAACTAAATTACTAAATGAAAAGTACACTGGTTTGTTTAATTCTAAACTTAAAATTACTCGCTTATGGACAAATTAAAAACTTAATGCTTCTAAAAATTTAAAGTATAAAATCATACTAGTGTAAAAGGCTTTAAAAGCAAATTAACACTTAGTTTTAATTAAATTTATTTTTCCTGAGCCTAAGCAAAACCTTGAAATCGAGCGAAATTGTATTGTAATGCATTTTTTAATAATGTTTTATTAAAAAAATCTAATTTTTGTTATCAATGGTTTGTAATGTTTTAAATAATACGATTTGTTTATTTTTATTCCGCTGTGCTAAACTTTATGGTTTTAAAAACTAAGTATAAAACATTCTTAGTTAGTTTTAAGTGCTTTAAAAATTATTCAAAACTTTGTTTTAATTAAATTTATTTTCCTAAGCCTAAGCAAAACCTAAAATCAAACTAAATTGTATTATGATACATTATTAAATAATGCTTCTTTTAAAAAATGTTGATATTTTTATTATTTACAGCTTGTACGTAATGTTTTAAATTATAAAATTTGTTTATTTCCATTCCGCTGCGCGCCTCACTCGTCGGTTTATTCATCCAACGTTCAGCGTTAGAAGGGCGGAAAGAATACCTTCCAGCATAATATCTTCTGCGACGCACGGCGAGAAGTTATTTTTTCCGAAGATATTTTACTGGAATGTATTTTTGCAAAAGTTATTATTGCAGAAGAGATTCTTTCCGAAGATATTATGCAGAATGTATTCCCACACCGCCCCCACCACCAAACAACAAACCTCAGGCTCAGGCTTAGGCTTTGGCTTGTGATCAGCCAGCCAGCCAAAACCCCCCCCCAACAAAGAAGACACCTACCACACCTACTACACCTACTACACCGACCGACCAACCGAGGGGTGAAACTCCTCTTGTTTCTAAAAATTTCCCTAAGCAACCTAAGCAAAACCTTAAAATCAAGCTAAATTTAATGTTTTGTTTGATTTTGAGGTTTTGCTTAGGTTGCTTAGGTCGGTCGGTGTAGTAGGTGTAGTAGGTGTGGTAGGTGTCTTTTAGTGCTTGCCTTGTTGAATTTATATTTTCAGGCGCACCAGGCGCACAGGAATATTCAGGCGCGTCAGGAACGAGCTTAAGCCTACGCGTTTCTAAGCCTAAGCGAAGCCTAAAAATAACCTAAACTTTCTCCGCGCAGCTATTTGATAAAGTTTAGGTTGTTTTTTAAGCTTTGCTTAGGCTTGGAAACGCATAGGCTTATTTTCGTTCCTGGCATGCCTGACGCGCCTGACGTTCCTGTGCGCCTGAAAATATAAATTAGGCAATTTAAAAAGCTAAGCACGCTAGGCACACAGGAACGTCAGGAACGAGCTTAAGCCCACGCGTTGCTAAGCCTAAACGAAGCCTAAAAAACAACCTAAACTTTATAAAACAGCTGCGTGGAGAAAGTTTAGATTGTTTTTAGGCTTTGCTTAGGCTTAGAAACGCGTAGTGGGCTAGTTCCTGACGCCCCTGAATATTCATGTGCCTAGCTTTATAAATTGCCATAAATTACCTCCATCCATTGTATAAAGAACATGTTTTCCCGTGGACTACTTTACTTGGTAATATTTTTTCACTATATTCTACAATATATTTTTGGAAACAAATTCCACCTCCATTTTAGTTTCAAAACTTTTGCAAAACAATATTCCAGTAAAATATTTTTTAATTATTTTTTTAATTATTTTTTAAAATTAATTAATGATCAGATAACAGAATTAATATTTTACTAAGCATAGTCAATGCATAGTTTAATTCTACTGTTTCATCATTTCATTTTTCTTTTTCTTTTTTTTGGTTTTTTCATCAACAACATCAAATTCGCGACTTAATTGCCGCCAATATAAACTACAATTCTAACAAAATATCAACAAACATAGCTACCTGATATGACTTTAAAGGCTCAAAAAGAGCGCTTATTTAAGTCAGTTTTAAAACTTTTCTTGAATGCATCCAAAGAATTGACAGTTACTTGAGATGGGAGTAGATTGTTCCAAGGTGTAACCACCCTATTTGCAAAAGAAAACTTCCTTTCATTAATTCGGCTATCTTTAACAGCTAATTTAAAGGGATGACCATGAGTGGGCTGCAGGTTAAACTTAAAAAAATCATTGGCTTGCAAATTGTTTAAGCTATGTTTAATTTTAAAGCACTCATATAAATCAGTTTTTTCTTTTCAGTCCTTTAATCTTTTTAAACCTAGGTAATCCAGTCTTTGTTCATAACCAACAGGTAACAACTTGCATTTATAAAACAACCTCCTAGTGAAATTTTGTTGCACTTTTTCCAAAATGTTTATATCTTTTTGTAAATAAGGGTTCCAAACTGCACTAGCGTACTCCAGAATTGGTTTAACATATGACTTATATGCTCTGAGAAGATTGTTTCTAGAGTTTGAATTGATGTTCTAAAGATTAATGATGTCACTCTCATTGCTTTTTTTGCTGTGATTTCACAGTGTTTAAAGAATTTCATATTATGAGATATATAAACACTTAGGTCACGCACCAATTCTGTAGTTGCAAGTACATTATTACCAAGCTTATATTTACAAATTAACTCTTTGCTATGATTTCAAATATGAAGAACTTCACATTTTATGATCTGATAATTGCAATTGCCAGTCTTGTGACCAGCTGTATATTCTATCTAAATCTTTTTGAAGTCCTAAGGTTTGAATGTGGTAATCTTTAGATGAAGATTTTGCAAACAACTTTATATCATCTGCAAAGAGTCTAATTTGTGAGTACTTAACACAATCAACAATATCATTAATATAAATAAAAAAAATGGACCCAAAACAGAACCCTGAGGAACTGAACTTTTTACAGGAAATCATTTGGATACTAAGTCATTAATTACAACTTTAATTTCCCGCCCAGCTAAAAATTCTTTTATTCATTTTAAAAATTTACCAGAAACACTATATTTTTCTGGCTTATATAACAATTTTTGATGTGACAGGATGTCAAAGCCTTGGCAAAATCCAAGTAAATGACATCAATTAGAAGTTTATCTTTTAGTGCCTGCGTCCACTCATTAAAAGTTTCCAACAACTGTGTTATTGTAGAACTTTTTGCCTTAAAACCATGTTAAAACCTGACAAAATGATATGGAAAAAGACAAGAAGTTCTTTGTTGACAAGCTGTTCCATTAGTTTACAAGAAAAAGATGTAAGTGAAATTGGACAATAATTTTATTTTAGGCTTTTGATGCTTTTTTAAACAGTAAGTTTAATAAAGCTATTTTCCAATGAAATGGTAATTCTCCAAAATCAAAAGACATTTGAAAGATTATTGCTAAAGGTTCAGCAATAACTTTAGCCAAGCGTTTTATAAAGTAAGCTGGAAAACAGTCAGGTGTTTGAAAAAATTTGTTTGGGAGCTTTATTAGGGCTTTAAATACCTTTTTTGTGGTGAATACCATGCTGTCCATTTTCCCAATATCCCAATATTTGGTGGATTAAAATTTGGTAAAGTATTATCATCATCAGTAAAAACGGAAGCAAAATAATTTCCAAAAAGTTCAACTTTTTCAAACTCTTCAGTTACAAAAATCCCATCGTCTCTTTATAGTTTGTTTTGTTTTAATTTTATTATTAACAAATTTATAAAATCTGTTTGAACCCCCTGAATTTAAAATTTTTGTTTCTTTATTAGTGTTAAAATCTCTAACTTATTTTTGTATACTTTGCAAATTTTTTTGTACTCTGATCTTGATTTTTCATCAATATTACGCTTATGCCAAAGTTTTTTCCTTTGATTTCGTAGTTTTCTTATATGTATTGGATACTGTACAATTTTTTTCTTGTTTGTAAATAATTTTTTCCAGGGACATGTCTATTGATTCCTAACAACAAAATATCCTTGAATCTTTGCCAAGCATTTTCTACTGTGCCACATTCCTCAAATAAAATTTTCTAGTTGATTGTAGATAAGTATAAACTTAGCATATCATAATCTGCTTTTTAAAAATCAGGTATGTAGTTTTGAATCTTATTTTTAGGACTGTCAAATATTTTAACATTAATTTCAGACATGGGAAAGTTGGTCTAAAGTAATGGAGGAAGGGGGAGAGTCCTAATTGTAGAAATGTTGTGTAATATTTAGATTCATTTTGAGAGTTGCTAAGAATTTTATCAGAATCCCACTTTATTCCTGGTAAGTTCATGTCACCTATTAGTATAGTTGTATGTGAATGATTATTTGTGTACAACTTAATAAAATCTAATAATAACATGTCATCTTAAGTTTTAATGTTAGGAGGTCTGTATACATTAATTAAACGGATTTTGTTACTTGTAATAATAAGATCAGTCACTATTATCTCTAAATTATGATACTTCTTGTCAATTACTACTTAATAAACTTAAAAAATTTAACATTCATACAGCAATATTAGATTATAAAAAGTGAATTTTGCCAGTGAGTAAGGCATACTACAGCAAAGACATTTCACTGATAGGTGAATTGGTACTCATTTTAATTATCAATCACTAAGCCTGTTGTAAATGTAACAAGTTGTAGTAATTGTATAATTGCAGACCAGATCCACCTGATTAGGTTAATTATTTGCAATATAATGTTGAATATTTAATAAATAGCAATGAAATAATAAAAATTCGAACAAAAAATTGATTCTATTAAAAACTTATTATCTTTTATAATCTAATATCGCTATATGACTCTTATTTTTTAGTTTATTTAGTAGTAACTAATCATTTAATTAATTTAACAAAATATTATTCTTCTAGCTTTATTACAAAAATATTTATTGACATATAAAAATTTTAAGTTGGTCCTTTTTAAATGACTATAATATAATTTTTCGTTAATTATTGTCTATAGTAACATAATACCACAACCAATTTCTATTTTTTTTTGTTTCGTAATTTAGCGCTATTTCTATAAATAAAGTGGTAAAAATATTTTTCTTTCGTGTTAATATTTTAGGAAAAAAACGCGAAAAAATGTAAAATTTTAGTACTGGACGAAATTTTATAATGCTATAAAATTTTCAAAAACACATTTTGAAAATATGAAAATACGTTGAGACAATCAAAATCACCTATTTTTATGAAAAAAAATTATTTGCCAATTACTAAGCAAATTACTAGCAAACTAACCAAATTACTAAGCCAATCATATAATACATCTATTAGTAGCGTAATTGTTGAACTTTTGTTCTTAAAGCCATGCTGAAACCTAGACAAAATTTTATAAAAAAAGAAGTAAAGTTTGTCATGCATTAAGACCTCCATTGTTTTACATGAGTAGGTAGTAAGAGATATTGGACGGTAATTTTCTTTTTTTGTTTTTTAGTTTTTTTAAAAAAATTGGTATATTCAATGCCACAAGCCAATCATTAGGGAGTTTTCGAGTTTTCCTGTTTCAAAAGATTTGTTAAAAAATTTTGCTAATGGTTCTGCAAGTACCTTTGCAAGGCGTTTTAGAAAATAGGCTGGGATACAGTCAAGAGTTTTAGAAAATTTATTTGGTAATTTTTTTAAAACTCTTAAAACATCTTCTGTTGAAAATTTCATATTATTAAGATTGATTTTAGTTTCAAACTGTGGAAAATTACCATCACCAATGGTAAAAATGGAGCTGAAATATTCAGCAAATAATTCAGCTTTTTCAGAATCCTCAAACGCAAGTGTGGAGTCCTTTTTGATTAATGCTGGAATAAAACTTCTGGATTTAATTTTTTTATTAACAAATTTATAAAAACTTCCTAAATCTATTTTTTTAGAATTTGCTCTTCAAGTGAAATTTTGTGATTTTTGACACCTTCTTCATAATTTTTGGTAGTTAGCCTATATTCAGCTTTAACATCTTTAGATTTTCTTTTACGCCAAAGTTGCAATTTCTTTTTTTGTAATTTGATAATGTTTTGGGGATATTTGAATTTTTTTCTAATATTAATGGGTTTTCTTGGCACATGTACATTAATACCATCTAGAAGTTTTGATATGAAACATTGCCATTAATCTTCAACACTGTTTAGATTTTTAAAAAGATCATCCCAATTATAAGAAGCATACAGTTGAAAAAGAGAGTCATAATCTGCAGTTTTAAAATCAGGTACTATGGTTAATTTATTAATTTTTGTTTTATGTGGCTCAAGTGTGGCTTCAAGCTCAAACATAATTGAAGAATGGTCTGAGTTTAGAAAATTTGGGGCAATATCAGCAGAGCTAAAAATGTCTACATCTGTAGTGAAAAGCAAGTCTAAAAAGTTTTCCTTTCTGGTGGGTGATTTTATTAATTGTGTTAAGCCAAGTTCACTAAAAAAGAGGCACCAGTTATGTTCATTTTGATAATTGGAAACTATATCCATATTGTTCCAGGATATACCAGGTAGGTTAAAGTCCCCAGTAAGTACAACAGTACCATTAAAATCAAGTATTAGGTGTCTCAACAAGTTAGGCAGAACAAAACTGATAATCAAAGCTAGTACACAATTTTTTAGTTTTGAATGGGTTCATAACTTTTTGTCAAAAGTTTAAATGCAAATGCCAAAAATAACCTCAAAAAGAAATTTTAATTTCCAATTTAAGAGTTTAAGACATAAAAATATGCGTCATTTTTTACCTATTTTATCTAAATTTTTTTAAAGTTTTAAACATCTTTTATAAAAATCATTTTATTTTAAGTCATTTCAGACATATTTTTACTTAAATTTAGGTTTTTGGTCTCTTTCCCTTTTTTCGCCTTTTTTTAAAAAAAATGCTCCCCTTGTTTTAGAAAACGCTCTCCGCCTATTAAACCCGCCAGGGGGCACAGTGCACAAGTTTGTCTTTTATATGTGTAATTTATTTTCAATCTATCCAACGGATGATTGGAGCTACATGTGTAGGACTTTTTCTTCTTTAGTTTTTAACAAATACTGCGTAACAGATTAGATTTCCTTAAATTGATTAAGGCCAGCCAGTGTACTCATAAATTAACCATTTTAGTTACCAGCTATGTCCGGAAATCTTTCATCAGCTGAAGCCACTAAAAAGTAAGAAAAAATTATATATATTTTTTGAAAGTGTTTTATAATTTTTTTTAATTCCTATCCAGAAATTTTACTCAATAGAAATCCTATTTGTTTTAAGGGTTTCAAACAAAAACCCAGAAAAAAACATGGAATTGTTAATAAATAAATGCGTGGGCGTGGGTGAGATTGGAGCAAGGAAATAATAGTAACCAGTCTTAACCATAGGGGTGAAACATTTTCGCCCCTCCTGGCTTGTCTTAGCGCCTGCCCTTTGCATAATCTGCATAGGGAAGATAAGTTTCAGGTTATCAACAACAACAACAACAGTAACCAGAAGGTGAGAGGTCACTCACTGCCTTCCCTTTTAATAGTTCAAAAGAAAAAAATTTGCCAATAAATTTAGATCAAATGCCTTCCCTGTACAAGAAAAATAGATTAAAAAGCTAATTTTAGGATTGCCAATGAGTTTAGATCAAATGACTACCTCGTATAGGAAAAATGAATAAAACGCTAATTTTAGGTCAAAATCTCTTTATATAATTTGTAAACCTTTTATTGCGTAAAGCGCTCATTTTAACTATAAACTTATGTTTAAAGTCTTTTTATAGACATAATTTTCTTCATTTTACCACAATTGAGGGGTTAACCTTCCATCTTCCCACTTTTTTTAGTGGGACCGAGGTTAAACCCACCCAAACATCAGCATAAGAGGGGATGGTTGTTTAGGTTAACGTCCACAATTCTGGAAATAAAGGTGTCACCTCGCTTTCCCTCAGAAGTGGGGGGAAGAAAGGTAAACTAAACCTCTCCCGCAAATTTTGAAAAAATCTAGAAAACAAAGGCTTTTACACTACCTTCAATTCCAAACTTAAGTTTTAAGGTCAACAAAATGAATGTTTTGTTGAAGCAATAAAAAGCTCAAAAATGCTATAAAGACTTTTTAGCACCTATTTTTCCTTCAAAATCGAAAACGATATGGGTAAAATACACTCATAGGTGAGAAAGGTCCGGGAAGCTGGGGGTGCAGTGGCGTGCCCACGGATTTTTTCGTAAGGGGGAAATTTTGAAATACGTTTTTTAAATTTTGGGAGAGAAAAATTTTTTTCTTTAATATTAATACAGAAACTTTCCTGATGCCTTCCAAAAGCATATTAATAGTCAACAAACTAAAATTTTCCCGCTATGCGGGTAGTTTAAATTGACGTTTTATTTTCATGTAAGATGTGAAAAAACCCAATTTTATATTTATTATAAAATTAAAAGGACGTTAGTATATTCACAATACTTACACGATAACATTAAACATAGCCAACAATCTTTACAAGATATTAAATTGTTTTGACTAAAGTCGCCGAGCGTAGGCTAGCACTTGAAACTTAAGATATTTAGAAACTTTGAAAGAATTTAATGATATAACTTAGCTTAAATAACACAATTCATTATTCGTAAACAAAATCAAATATAAAATCGTAAACATTACGACAATAATGACGTTTTATCTTAGTTTTCGATTTCAAATCGATTATTCCGTTCAGTAGTTAAGGCATAAATGTTTAATAAGACTACTATAATCACTATTATCCTTTTATTAACGTTTAAACACATGTTTTAAATGTATAATTATTAAAAAAAACCTTAAAATTTGTAATAAATATCATCTGGAATTAAAATTTCTATTGTATTTAGGCCTTAATTTAAAAATTCTCCTCCTCCGGAGGCATTCTGTTATGTTATTGAAAAAAGTATAATAATTTTAATAAACAATAAATACTAAACATCAAGCAAAACAAACAATCATATTATTGGTTGATTTGTATACCTTCCCCCCTAAAATTTTTAGCCGCCTACAACAATGGCTTGGTATTTTTTTCATATAGGCAGACCTGTGTACTGCCCCCACGGGGTTGGGGGGGGGGCACGGATAAATGGCAAGAAATATGCGTATGCATACTATGGAACTTAACCGCTGAGCGAAGCGAAGCTGAAAATTTTTTTGTTTTTTAGGGGTCAATTGTGGTACCAAAACTATTTTAAAGGTTAGCGCCGAGCGATTAAGGAAATTTTGAATTTTTGGCCTCTGAAAACCCCCAAATTTTAATATCTGGCGACCATTTTGGGGCTGTTGGTGGCTGCCCCGCCAGCCCAACCACTATCCTTATTTTTCCTCCGTCCGACCATTTGGAGGATGGGGGGTGGCTACCCCCCCTGCCGCCCTAGTTACGTCCCTGGCCTGGGTCCCTGGTCAATTTGTCTGAATGTTAAATTGGTCGAAGTTGTTTTTACCAGAATTTCATTTGTTAATGATCCATTTTACCAACATTGTTAGATGAAAAAATTACTGGGGTTAAACTAATCTCCGCAAACAAAAAAGTTAAATTTTTCAGATTATATGGACTGGTGCTAAAGAAGTCGACAAAACCTTCCATGGGTCCCAAATCGCTTGACGATTTGGTTAAAAAAGGAAGGCACCACAAAGCTGCTTTTGGAGCAAGCGATAGCGATTCAGATAATGAAGAAAATAAAAAAGTAAATGCGAATTTAAAAATTAATGTTTGTACCAAAAAGAAATATCTCCAGTTTATATCTAGAGTTTTTCAAGACCACAAAATTTACTGACCGATTTTTACATTACAAAATAACGTGTTTTTTTTTCAGAAAAAACCTGCTACGGTGAAGCTGAGCGCAACAGAAGCACGAGCCAAAAAACAGGTAACTTAACGATACATTGTTTTAAAATATAATAACATCGAGCTTCTTGCAATACTTGGTGTAAATACTTGGTGTAAAAAAAGTCGAAATTTCTTTAAAACACACCAACAGGCCAAGCTCTGTGTTATTTTTCTCTAGGCTCATTTTAAATATAAAAAAAAACAAAAATTTGTGAGCAACACTTTAATATGTTAATTTAAGCCATTTTAATTTTTTTATAAGTAATTTAAAGCGAAGTCCTAGCTATTTTTTTATTTTTACAGCATAAATAGCCAGTAAATTAAATTTATTGGTTGTACCCCCATTTTAATTTTTACCACGTGAAAAGCAAAATATCTTTGTCCAATCCAAAGAACTGACTACTTTTTAAAAGGTATCTATTAAATTAAATTTTTTTATCGTTTTAAATCTGTTGTTTTATCGTTTAAATAAAATACGAAATTTTGAAAAAATCGAATAAAATTAAGACGGATAATTATATTCGTCACATAGCAAACTCAAACACCATGTAAAAGAATTCGTTATTGCTAAAAGGCATTTTTTCATGTTTTATAATAAAAAATTTTTAAAAAAATAAATAAAATTTATCAGAGATGACCATGGCGTCACAATCAATCTAAAATGAAAAAAGCATAAAACACTCAAAAATATGTAAAAGTTTTCAAACGAATTTTAATTTTTCAAACGCATTTTTGTTTTTTAACAAAAAAACACTTTAAATAAAAAAAAAGTAAAATTTAGACGGATATGGCTCACGAAAAGGCGCTGGCTGAGGACCCGACGGCTTTCCAGTACGACGAAGTCTATGACGAAATCGTGGGAAAACGAAATGAAAAACTGGAGTCACAAAAAACGGCCGACAAGGAAAGAAAAGTAATAATAGTGCAGAATTATTATTCGCCAAATTTGCAAATTTTTTATCACTGACTTCCACTCTACTAGAATTTGAAATTTAACCACCCTTTTCTAAATTTTCTTCAAAACACGTGAATTTTTAACTCAAACTCGTAATTTTACACTTGACTATACTTAATAAATATCTTTTTATACTTGAATAGCACCTTTTGTTCAATAAAATGTATTACAAGAATTGTTCTACTTATGGTTTACAAATATTTTGCTTCGGACACCTACCCCCCCTATAGTCTAAGCCTAAGCCCACATAATTTTACTTGTATTTAGCCGAAATATATCGCCCAACTGTTGAAATCGGCCAAGCTGCGAGAACTGGAGAAGCACGCTAGGGATGAAAGAAAACAGCAAAAGGAGAGAGAAGCGGAAGGGAACCAATTCCAAGACGAAGAGGTAGGATAGCTTGCAGCCAAAAGATGATTAATTAAACATTAACGTTTAACTGGTTGATTTCAAATACTTGGGAAGTATGTTTAAAAAATTCACCAGAAAACTTAGGGAAGAGGTAGAAAGGGTAGGGGTGATCCGCCAAAAACCGAATTTGCAGTGTTTAAGTACTCGGCCCTGCTAAGCACAAATTTTAAGGGCGGATTGGTATCCATTTCGTGGTTTTTAGATTTTTGGGAGTTTAGGCCACCTCCCCACATGCGACTTTTTATGCTTTTGGTCATTAGAAGGGTTGGATGGATATTGGGGTTCGGGTTTAACAACCATCAAAACCATACATGGGCAAGTTGGTCCGGGGGGAGGTTAAAATCCGAGAAACGCATTTCATCCATATCGTTATTTTTTTTCTGGAGTGCATTTTACCCATATCGTTTTTCGATTTTGAAGGAAAAATAGGTATAAAACGCTAATTTTAGGTCAAAAAAACCATCTTTGAGATTTTTATTGCTTACAACATACATTTTGATCTCAAAACTTAAATTTGGAGCCAGTTAGAAGTCATTTTAAAGACATTTTTTCTTATTTTTCCAAAATCGGGGGAGGGGGTCCCCTCAAATTGTGAGAAAGGGGGTTTAATCCGCTCCCCCCACTCAAGGGGGGAGAAAAGTTTAACCCCCCCCACCAATTTTGAAAAAATGAATAAGAAAATATCTTTAAAATGACTTTTAACTGCCTCCAAACTTAAGTTTTGAGGTCAAAATGAATGTTGTACTGTACTCCGTAAAAAGCTCAAAAATGCAATAAAAAGGGGTTTTTGACCTAAAATTAGCGTTTTTTTACTTATTTTTTCTTTAAAATCGAAAAACGATATGGGTAAAATGCACTCCAGAGAAAAAAACATACTAGCCTTGAAAAATGCTCTAAGAATAGAGCAGGAAAAAGGGGCGATTTTTCCCCGGGCGTATGTTTAGACAGAAAAGATGTGGACTAGTCTGAGATGGACATTATGTGGACTATAGAAAATTTGCATTTGGTTTAGACAGCTGCTCACTAAATAAAAATTTCTACCATATGATAATAATTTGTTTATACATTGATCTAATCACACAGCACTGTTGCATTTTTTTTAGTTTGATGAAATGTCAATTGAAAAAAATATACTCACAGCAATCTTTGACAAGCGCGAAATCGCCACGTTTTCAATTTGAAGGTTATATTTGTATGTGTAAGAAACAACTATAAATTTGAAAAAGTGGCGATTTCGCGCTTGTCAAAGATTGCTGTGAGTAAAATTTTTTCAATTGACATTTCATCAAACTAAAAAAAATGCAACAGTGCTGTGTGATTAGATCAATGTATAAACAAATCATTATTATATGGTAGAAATTTTTATTTAGTGAGCAGCTGTCCAAACCAAATGCAAATTTTCTATAGTCCACATAATGTCCATCTCAGACTAGTCCACATCTTTTCTGTCTAAACATACGCCCGGGGAAAAATTGCCCCTTTTTCCTGCTCTATTCTTAGAGCATTTTTCAAGGCTAGTCTACCACTTTTTTGAATTAAATTAAAAAAATAGCCTAATAAACTATAGTTTTAGCTGCGCAATGACATATGTTTATAATCATTCCGTTGCCGAGATATACTCTTTTAAATAAAAAATAATAATAAGAAGATGATGAATTTAAATTACAAAATTTACCCACGTTGTTTAATTATAGTTAGTGCGGTGCAGTGGCGCTCCAGACAAAGTTTACCTACGTTCTCTAAATATAGTTGGCGCGATGCCGTGCGACAATGATTGCAATTATAATTCTAAAGTAAAAATAATAATAATAAGAAGATGATGAACATGAATTACAAAATTTACTCACGTTCTCTAAGTATAGTTGGCGCGGTGCGGTGGGTTAAATTGCAGTGTGGCACCCCCGCACCACCGATAATTACCTACCGGCGCGTGGCGCTCCCGCACCACCGACGCTTAATATTATTATAAGGGGGACCCCTATCCCTACCGCTCTCCCCTTTAGCCATAATCCACCAATCTTTTCTATAAACCTACCTAATACCCCCGTTGTTTTTTTTTGGCCCCCCGGTAATATGCGGCCCCCCCCCCCCCCCAAACACTGGGCCTCCTACGACTAACCCCTAATATACCACCATACACCCCCCGGCGCGCATACAGTCATAGACGATTATCAATCACAGAAACTCTATATGAACTATAGCTACATCCGACAAAGCGGAGGCGTATATGACCTCGCTAAGTATGACCTGAAACCAACAGGTGTAAAAACCAATCCAGAAATCGCACCAACAACCGATAAGATAAGGATCTACAAAATAACAGAAAACACACTATATATCTTCGCCAACAACGAGTACCCAGACATTTGTATAGTATACTCTAACTACATGAGGATATAAACAGATCATATCATCGACGCAGCGTCTTTAAGAGAATTTATGTTTATATCTTATAAAGACATGATTAAGCAAAGCGAAATCTAGCAAGACGAAACAAGTAGAAAAGCCATATAATGAATAGATAAGCTACAATAAAGTCAATGCCAGAAAGACAACACTCTTAAACCTTATTAATAACAGATGTATTTTCAGAAAAACAACCGAATAAAAACACACGAACTAGTTCGTTTACCAATAACACACATATATCTCTCAAGGATACTTTACAATACCAGCTAATACCACAAAGATCACACTCGCAAACGATAACAAAATACGCAGCGCACAGACCAAAAATCTTCAAAATCCAGCGCAAATTTATATCAATTCATAAAGCAAAACACCGCCATAACCTTTAAATCAATATCAAATCCGAAAAACAGAAAAATTCAGATTATATACACTCATCTATTATCATAAAACAAAGCTTCATTATAAAATCCCATAAATCTAATCATTCACAAAACATATATAAAAACCAATATCTACTCTATACAAAAAATAAAACAAAATACCATCATAACTATACAAATCATATCTACGCCTATCTTTTATATTTTAACGACATACTAACAATATACAGCTTAGCTCATAAAATAATCCACAGAGAAAATATAAAAATAATCCAAACTAAACTACACTATATTCTTTATAAAAAATCACAAAATCTAAAATACATTAAAAACTTATCTTTCTCATATTTAACTATATAACTACATAAAATTTTTTTAATAAATAAAACTTTGAATTAATTTTGTCATCGGTAATGCAAGAATTAAAAAAAAGTACTCTGTTGTTTTCGCCGATTTCCGCGCGGTTGAAGCAGATGGCGCTGGGAACTGGTTCCGTTTCTGCCCCCAATTAAAACCGGTCCGCTTTTTTGTGCGGTTTTTATGAGTGGATGTTGGTTGTCTGCTGTGTACAATCCTTATTGTTGCCAAAAGGCTGTTATTATGCGGTGGGAGTTTATATTTGTCTATTTTTCAAATTTTTTATTTTGATCAATAAATCGATAACAAGGACCTAAATCAAAAAAGTGCTTCCTAAGAATGTTGCGTAATTTCTTCTTTCTTTCTTATGAGCCCATGTTTATTTTTGATCAATCAGTAACGAATGAGAAATATCGCTTTTAAGGATGGAGCGTTGGAATAATAATAATAATAAGAAGAAGAAGAAGAAAGTTCTGAATTTCAAAATTTACTCACGTTCTCTAATAATGGTTGGCGCGGCGCCACGGGGCTAAATCGCCCCGTGGCGCTCCCGCGCCACCCATGATGGGTATTTTGCGTTTCTCGGATTTTAACCCCTCCCCCTATTTTGGGGTTTAACCTCCCTCCCAACTCTGGACCAACTTGCCCATATATGGGTTAACCTTTTCTCCCCCTCATTTCTAAGTGGGATCAAAATCAGAATTTGGGGGCGGTTAACCCCCCCTCCTGTGCCCATGTATGGTCAAAACTACCTTTTTAACGTTTTTAATCAAAAAATAGCAAAAAAATCTAGGTTGTTCCCCATTTATAAGACAAAAAAATATGAGAAAAAGAGTTTTTTTCTTATGTGCTAAAAATTGGTAGAAGAAGAGTTGAAGTTCAACTGACCAGATTTTCCACCCCCACCACGTATGTGTATAATAATAAACAATTTTTGGTAAGTGCTTGAAAAATGTTGGGACACACTGAGAGTGGCAGTACGGGTAATTTAATAGAGTTATTGTTAGCTAAGTTTAAGTAAAGCTCTTTAATTATTTTATTATTTAATTATAAAGTATTAATTTGAGGTTTTTGTTACTGGTGCATATCGTAAAATTATGGAAGAAGTTCAAGCGTATAAAGATGAAGAGGATCGAAAAGCAATTTTTGAAGGTATTATTAGTTTTAAACTAAGCTTTAGCTACCATATAAGTGTGTTAAGTATTGTGGTGCCAAAGAAAACTTAGTTTGTTTTTGGTGTGAGCTTGTTTTGAAGACAAATAGCTGGATTTCTTTTAATAGTTTACCATTTAGGCAGGGACGTACCCAGAGTTTCATTGGGGGGGGGGGGCGGACTGTAGTACAAAAAAAAATTTCGGGGGAGGGGGGGGGGGCTCCGCCCCCCTCCCGCAATTTCGGGGGTCGGGGCAGAGCCCCCTTATTTTTTGAAAACGTTTAAAAACCAGGGATAAACGTAAATAAAGCTGTATAATACACTGTTTTTGGCCTAATAACCTATTGTCTAATGTTTTTAGCGATAAAAACATGTTTTCTTAGTTAAAAATTACATTAGCACACATTGGCAGAGCCTGGATTTCACAAAAAAAGAATTAAGAGACTTTTCAGAAGACCCCTTGGCACCTACATTGTAAACCATAGTACATGAGAAGCATCTCGACTCCATGTTATTCAGGGTACCTACCTACCTATATGAAAAAAATCCGAGCCAATGCTATAGGCGGCTGGAAAATTTAGGAGGGGGGAGGTACATAAATCAACCAATATGATTGTTTGTTTTGCTTTCTGTGTAGTACTTATTACCTATAAAAAATATTGTACTAACTTTGAAATAACATTAGCATTAGGCAAGATAAATAGCGAGATGTATGTATGTATACTAGTGAAAGTGACCGCTGAGCGAAGCGAAGCGCAAAAAAAATTTGGTTTTTGGGGGTCAATTGGGGTACTAAATTTATTTTATAGTTTGGCGCCTAGCGATTAGCGAGGCGCTAGAAAATTTTTAATTTTTAGCCTCTGAAAACCCCCAATTTTTACTATCTGGCGACCATTTCGGGGGGGGGGGGGGGCGGCCGCCGTAGATGAACACGGTCAAGAAGCTAAGGGGGTGTTTACCCCGAGTAAATGACATTTCAAAGTCTAGGAGGGGGTCCTAGGGGGGTCGAACTCCCCTAGCTTTCTAGGGGGATCGACCAAGGGTGGAAGATTTTAAAACCTAGAGGGGGGTCAGGTGGGGTTCAATTTAAAAACATGAATTTGTGTTAAAAATTCACGTTTTTAAAAGAAAATTTAGTATAAAAAAAGTGCTTAAAATTTTCTCGATAGTGAAGGGGGGGTCAGATTTCAAAATCTAGAAGGGGGTCAGGGGTAAAAAATTTGAAAATTTGGGGGGAGGTGGGGGCCCTGGACTTTTTTTCAAGGGCCCCCCAAAATTTCGAGGCTGGGGGGGTAGACCCTACCCTACCCCATCTTGTTCATCTATGGCGGCCGCCCCCCCCCCCCCCCCGCCCAACCACTATCCTTATTTGTCCCCTGTCCGACCGTTTCAGGGGGAAGGCGGCCGCCCTCCCCCTCCCCGCCCCTTCCCCCTGGGTACGTCCCTGCATTTAGGAAAATAATAGTTATATTTTTAAGTGTTAAAAAACATATTAGCTAACTTCAAAAGATAAAGCGACAAAAATATGTAATAAAAAATTAAAGCTCTGTTTTCGGTGAAAATAATTCTCCTCGAAAACTTACATGTTTTATCTTTTCGCGCCAAGTTAATTTTGCCTCACGCGGAACAAAGTTACTCCCTTAAATACCCAATTTAATTTACACGTACTAGTGGTTCTTGAGGCGGAGAATAGCTTAAATTAATATTCAAACATTCTGTGCAGGGCTAATCATATAACTATAAATATTTACGTTAACAAAATTTAACTTCTTATTTACATTCAGCACACGCTTGTTATTTGGTTGTTGGAAAGTGTTTAGGGACCCATCACAGGTAAGCAGCCTCCCGGAGCTTAAAAAATAATACATGAATAAAAATACAACAAAAAGCCAAAAAAAAAAGGATGCAGTGTTCTAAAAATCTTATTTTCAGTGTTTTTAGAATGGGAACCCCAAAAATATAAAAAGATTTCTGGGCTAGCTCAAATTTTATACGAGGTGTGAGTAGTTTCAAGATTTTTTTGCACTTCCTCTGCTTACTTTTATTGCACATATAGGCTCAGAGCAAATCTGGAGCATAGGTTGGCAGAAGGAGGAGGTTTTTATACCCTAAAGAATTTTAAAAGTGTCGACCCTTTCCTGACCCTCCCCTATTGACCATAATACCATTATTAATAAACACATTTACTGGCAAGGTTTTAAGCATAGGTGGAAAGGGCAGGCGAAAAGCGGTCATCATAGGTAATGAGGATGGTTGGGGTTTATAACCATACATGGGAAAATTGGTCCGGAATAAGGAGGGGTAACCTTGATTTGAGGGGGAGGGGGTTAAAATTTTAAGAGCGCATTTTACCAGTACTGTTTTTTTCTGGAGTGCTATTTACCCATATATTTTTTTTATTTTGAAGGAAAAATAGATAGGTGAAAAAAAAAAACGCTAATTTTTGGTCAAAAAGCTCTTTATACCATTTTTATACCATTTTTTTATACCACTTTTAATCTTTTTATTACTTAAAACACTCATTTTGACCTCAAAACTTCTAAGTTTGGAAGCAGTAAGAAGTATTTTTAAAAAGATTTTTTTCAAAATTTAAATTTTCTCCCCGCCCCAGTTCTGTGAGGGAGGGGGAAGGTTAAATCCCCCTTCTCACACAATTTGGAGGGTTAACCCCATAGGGAAACAAGGGGGGAGGTGGGGTGGGGGTCCCACCCCCCGTAGCCTCGAAATTTCGCCCCCCCCCTGAAAAAAATCGAGCCCCCCCCCCCAATTTTCGAATTTTTTACCCCTGACCCCCTCTAGATTTTGAAATCTGACCCCCCTACCTTCTCGAGAAAATTTTAAATACTTTTTTATACTAAATTTTCTTCCAAAAACGTGAATTTTTAACACAAATTTATGTTTTTACACCCTTTTTATACCTAAATATCGCTTTTTATTCAATAAAATGTAGTATTATCTTATAAAAAAACTATTATTAAACATTTAATGGTTTAAAAGTATTTTGTTTCGGAAATTGGACCCCACCTGACCCCCTTCTAGGTTTCAAAATCTTCCACCCCGGGTCGACCCCCCTAGAAAGCTAGGGGGTTCGACCCCCCTAGGACCCCCCTAGATTTTGAAATGTCATTTACCCGGGGTAAACACCCCCTAGCTTTTTGACCGTGTTCATCTATGGTTAACCCCCCCCCGTGCCCATGTATGTTTATAACTCCTACTCAAAAAACTTTGAACATTCTTTTTAAAATTTAGAGGTAAAATCTAAAAATTTGTCGAGTCACCGTACTAAAAGCGCTAAAATCAAGTTTTTGGTATATTGTCCCACAATGGGAACGGGTTATTAAAATTATTTTTACCATAAACTTTCGATTACAATAACGTTTCAGCTCATATGGATGTAAAAAAGCAGAAAAATCTCGGAGGCTTCTACAAACACCTGCTGAACGATTTGTCGCGAACCGGGTCCACCACCAACGCCCGTCCCGTAAAACAAGAACCGGACGAACAGACGGGCGAGCGGAGAGACGAACAGGCGCCGCAGTCCACTAGCGCCGGTGAAAGTCGGCCAATTAAGAAGGAACCGACGGACGAAGATTCCTTCGAACAAGAAACTCGGACTAGAAAACTGGAGAAATCCTACAGGTGCCGGCGCAGGACGACTGGGAGCGAAGATTCCCGGGATTCGGACGCGGAAGAAAGATGCGAAAGAGGTGGAAAGGCGGAGAAAAGATCCGAAAAAACTTTAAAGCGACGTTCGGAAGAAAGAGCCGGAATGGGCTCAAAAGCAGTGAGTAGGGAGAAGTCGAAAAAATCGATATACTCCTCCGATAGCGAAGACGGCCGGGAGTGGCGGAGTCCTAAGCGGAAAAGGCGACACGACTCTACCGGCAGCGATGCGGATGATCGAACGAGTAGGAGGAACAAAGATCCTCACGAAAAACCTTCCACTTATACCCCGTCTCACGATGGAAATTCAGCTAAACATAAGGGTTCCGGGAGGACTTTGGGTGATAAATCGGCTAAAGTAGTAAAGGAAAAGCGCTCGATTTACTCTTCAGAGGAAGAAGAAGAAGAAGGTGAATCAGCTAGGGGACGAAATTCGGCGGCGCTTCGCGGCGGACTGGAGATCATAGCGAAGAAGGCGCGCGAGGGACGCTCCGGAGTGACCAGGGCTCAGCAACAAAAGCGATTTTTTACACCGACCCCGCCCAGTTCGCCGGAGAGAGTCGAGCCCGCCCCCCAGCGCCACGCTAAAGATGGGAAAGAAATCGATAAGGCGAGGCGAGGCGACCACGCCCCGCGTGGTAAAGATAGGGCGAGAGATAGAGATAATGACCACGCCCCTCGTGCAAAAGATGAAAAGAAAATCGATAAAGCGAGGGGTGAATCCTCGCCCGAGAAACATAAGGATAAGGAAGAGGCGTACGGACCCAGTCGACCGCCGGCGAAAGTGGCGGCGACGAACTCGGCGGATTTCGGCGTGAGCAAAATCGCCCCGGAAGAGCAGCTGAAGCGGCTAAAGGAAGCGTTTAAGTCGAAATTGACGGAGGAAAAAGTGGCGGAGTACCGGAAGCGCTATTTTTGGCGGAAGGCGGACGGGAGGATTGCGCCGCCAGTGGTGTAAAATTAATAAATGTGTGTATTTTTTCATTTTGTGGATATTTAAATAAAAATTTTATTTAAGTTCTTGGGTTGATGCAAGTAATTCTACGAGGCAAGAAAATGTTTCTAACATATAAGGTTTATTAGTGACGTTTATACTACAGGGATTGGCTCGAAATCAGCACCCACAAAATCCGCATCTGTATCCACGGATTTCTAAACTTACATCCGTGGGTTTTTCTATGGTTTATCAAACCCCTTCCAAACTAAAGTTTTAAGGAATGAGTGTTTTAGCAGGGGAAAGTTAAAAAATGCAATTAAAAACTCCTTTTTTTACCTCAAATAAGCGTTTTTGCCTGTTTAACTTTCAAGATTGAAAACTTTAGGTAAGAATTGGAGATCAGAAATCCGCGAATTACTGTTTTAAAAATCGGCATCCGTGAATTTAAAAAAATATCTGTGCTAATTTCTCCCACATCTAATATAATTTTTCGAACCCTCTAATATAAAATTGATGGAGCTGCGCCCTATAAATGAGTAATTCCAAGTTTAATCTTAAAATACTATTTAAATTAGTTTATTCGAATTTTTAGAACATTATTAGTTTTTCAGATCATTAAAAAAACTTTTGACCAAATAATATTGGCATTGCATTTTAACAATTTTTATCAAATTATGCAAAAAAGTGTCTAGGCTCTGCGCGCTTTCCAAAGCTCTGGAAAACTACTTTTGTTAATATGGGAACCATTGCAACTATAAACACTAGCCTTGAAGCATGCTCTTAACATCTAGCAAAAAAACGGGGCAGTTTCACCCCCAGGGGCCTATTTCATAGAAATTGCATGTAATTAATTTACCGCTGTAAATTAATGAACGCATATTTTTCTTTTGTATTTTAATTTAAGAAATTACATCTCTGTAAATTCCACAGTTACGTACGTATTTTTTAATTAATAAAATAAGAAGAAATTAAATGCGTTTATTAATTTACAATTACATAAATCTTTATGAAATAGGCCCCAGGCGTATGCTTCGACAGAAGATAAATGTAAACGTAATGCTGCTATAGGACATAGTATCTGGCTAGCGTAGCTGCTTACTGCATAAAATTTGTAGAGCTACAATCTAATTGTAGTTCCTCTGTGGTCTTTAATTGGCGATTCAAAGTCTGGCTCGCTGCCGATCGCGAAATCACCACTTTTGTAGAAGTTTTTGGTTTGAATTTGATATTTGATTTTGTTTTTTAAACACAAAAAAATCAAAAATTTCATGGCAGGTGCTGCGTTTTTGCTTTTGAAATTTTTCTGAACGAAGAAAATCCGGATTTTTTGGCGTCAATAATTTTAACAAACGTATACACAAAATTTTGTATTACTACAATTACCACGCTACATTAAAAAATTGGAATTTTTATAATTTGTGTTTACTTTTTTACAAACGCTACATTAAATTCTTAGTAAATAAAAATCAAAAAACCTTAGAAACTGACTCCCTCAATTCGTTCCCGTGATTGCCTTTTCCCCGATGAAAAATGTTTTGTAAATATATTCTCGTTATTTTTACTCGTAAAAAGTGCGTTCGCGTGATTGCCTTTTCCCCCTGGTGCGTATTATTGCGAACGCACTCTGATTGCCAGCGAAAATAACTGGAACTAATGCATTTATAAAAAACACTTCTCCCGTCGTGACCGGGAAAAAGGTAATCACGAGAACCGGTTAAATGAGCCATTTTAATTTGGAATTTAAAGTTCGGTTGCGTTTCGGGCCCCTTTGATAATCTCAATTAGTCTTTTTAAATAGTGTTTAACAAAAAATAAACTTGTTTATCGCAGTCAAGGCTGTGCAAAAACTTAATTTTATCTTATTACAAATCCCTCAGAATCATGACTGAAAAACTCCGTTTTTAATTCGTTTCTTAAATAATAACTTATGTTTTCATGCTTTTCAGAATATGCATATTTATTTCTCGTATACATATCTTTCGTCCCGTTAGATTTAACCGCTTAAAGTATGTAGTTTTTCTCCAGTGCAAGCAATTTTTGCATACACACATTAGTACAAATTTTGAGCGGAGCTGCGGGAATCCACTAGTCAGCAAGCCCAATAGTATATTTAATTGTAAACTAAAATTAAACGTGCAAAAACATCAAACACTGAAATTATTGTCCGTGTATATATAAATGGACATCAAAAACTTGTTGTACATGATTTATTTTTAAAATTCTAATAATTCACAAAATTCAGGCAACCTAAAATTTGCAGTTGAAGTGGGATTTGAAAATGTTCAGCAAAAAATGTTTATGGTGGAAGTGGGATTCGAACCCACGCCTGGAATACCAGACTGCGACCCGAACGCAGCGCCTTAAGGCTGGTTCATACTTATTGACAAAACGTCTTTTGGACAAAGTCCAAAGGAAACTTTTAGAAAAGCCAAAACGTCCTTTGGACGAAGTATGAATGCTACTTGAAATTTGTATGTCCAAAGGCAAAAATTCAAAGGGAAAAGTCCAAAGGACAAAAAAGTATGAAGACGTTGTCCTTTAGACTTTGTCCTTTGTACAAAGTCCAAAGGATGTTTTTACGCTGTATTTGTCCTTTAGACAAAGTCCAAAGGACTTGTCCTTTGGACTGTGTCCAAAAGACGTTTTGTCATGACTATGAACCAGCCTTAATTAAAGTTTAAAATCAAAATTGATTATTTTCATAAACATTAGGGGCATACAAAAATTTGTTATTTTTCTATTTGGTTAATTTTAAAATTTTTTTACAAGCCTTTGTGGCATGTTTGTGTTTTTTTGTTTTCAACCCTTTTTTCATTATATGTTTGCTGTTTACTATTAAGACCACTCGGCCATCCCACCTCCCGGATTTTCTGTGAAATTGTATCATATAACCAAAAATATATAATATACCGAAAAATGTGCAACTCCTATATAAAAAAAGTGCCAAAAAGTAGGCCATTATAATGAGCCTTTCCATTTAAATGTAATGGCATAGTAGCCGTTTTAATTCGGCGAGTTAAAATGGAGAGGAAGCTATTATAATAGCCATTTATTGATTTAATTTTACTTCATATATACTTACAATTGTAATATTGTCCGGGCCGCACGAGTTTTCCCGTGTTGGTTTAATACTGTCCAACACGGTAAACTAGTGCGGCCCGACAGTATTACACTTGTATATATAAAGTGAAATTAAATGAATAAATGGCTACTATAATGGCTTCCTCTCCATTTTAACTCGCCGAATTAAAATGACTACTATGCCATTATAGTGGAGAGTGTCATTTAAATGGAGAGGTTCATTATAAAGGCCACCTTTTCTGTACTTTTTTATATAGTAGTTGCACATTTTTCGGTATATTATATATTTTTGATATAACTATGTACCTAAAATGTAGTGCCGCTCGTATACTCACATTTTCACAATTTTTAGAAACGTCTTTTTTAGAAATCAAAAATCGTATAATAAATTGTTAAAAAAAGTATTGGGGGTTTTAGGGCCAAATAGCGCGATCTAGTTATTTAAAGGTAGTTTGTTTATTAACCATTTGGGATTAATTTCGCTGCAAATCCGCAGGTGTTTCGCGTCAGTGCTGCACTGTGTTAAACTCCTTGTGGGAGGTGGAACGGGGCCACCACTTTTAACACATTGCAGCACTGCCGTGGAATCCCTTCTGCGGATATGCAGCGCTTTTTGAACAAAAAACCCCAAAGGGTTAAAAGCAAGCTTTTTTAGCTAAATTAGAGCGCGAGAAATACAAATTTTTACGCATTCTGTTAATTACTAACAGCGTTATCATATCATTACAATTGTCTAGATAGGTGGGTTACACAAAAATATATACGCGACTCCCTGTGTCCCTCTGACATTTGCGCAAAGTGCGGAAACAAACAAATAAACAAAATTTTTATCTTTATTGATTGTATGCTTTCAGAATACACTAGGATATTGTATTAAACTTCTGTAAAATAATACTTAAAAAAGTATAGGAGGCGTATATAAAAAATTTTTGGCTTTACCAAGCAGGGAGGGGTACAAGCGGCTATGTTTATGTCCACCAATAAGCTGCTAATGGTCGCTTCACCGGTTGTTTAGGTGAAGTGATCGTTGGTTGATCATCATTGTTCACGCCAGTGATGTTCCTACCCTTAAATATCATGCTCCGGAGCTCCGGCCATTTAAAACGGAGGAAGCTCCGGAGCCCCGCCCCTTAAATGAGCGATTTTGAGCTTAAGCTTGAAATACATTTAAAGTTAATCTATCTGCATTTCTAAGATTATTTTTATATATTGTTTGAAATAAGTTTTGAAAAAATTTAGTTTACAAAAAAATTTTGACAAAATAATTAATAACATCTATTTTAAATATTTATAAAATTAGTACAAAAAATAGGGCGGAGCTCCGCTCCGGAGCTCTGGGGAACATCGCTAGTCACACCTCTATACCATTACTATATGTTTTACCTTGATCAAAACAATAGGCCACCCTTATCTAGCTAAATAGCCAAACTTCCAATTCAGTTCAATAGAATTCTTTTTTTAAGCTTGACTGACGGTTGAATTTTTGTTAATGCTTTACCTAAACTAAACATTAGCCGCCTAAAATCAACAATACAGTTGCCCAACAGTCAATGCGTTTGCTACCTGTTGTTTTACAATGTCTACTGCAGCACAGTAGGTGTCAAAATATGGAAGTAGGTGTCAAAATATGGATTCTTTTGCTGTCTTAATGCTGTTTATTTATAAAATCCGTTTAAAAATATCAATTGTCAAAACAGATTAAAAATATTATTAAGGTTTTTTATCACCCATTGGCTTTTTCTTTTTTTTGATAATAGATATATTATTTATTTATCTGTATGTTTATTTTTTATCTATTACAATTTTAATTTTGTTATTTTAAATTTTTGGTTATAATTCTGTGAATATTTTTAACAATGAACAACTTTCGTTCAAATGGGAGACTTTTTACTCTCGTGATCTCAACCTTTCTTAAACCTAAGACCCGGTTGTTGTACCCCTAAACCTACCCGCATCGAGGCAAGTTTTATTTCCCGCTGAAAGGAGGTAAAGGGTGTTCTCTGATTGGCCAGTCGTAATAAGAAGGCGGGGCCTTTTTAAAAAGCGTTGTTTTAATATCCAAACCAATTGCCTGTTATGCGAGTAGATTAACCTACCCGCATACGAGGCAACTTTTTCCGTTGCTATGTACTGTTGGAGCTTTTTGTTTTTATACCAAATAGTATATGAGACAAATATGAACGATTCGTCTTGCAGCTATTGTTTGCTACATATTATTTATTTGAAAAAAAGAAAGAAAATATAGTTTACTTGTCAGTTTATTTACATTAAGCCTAATTTAAAATAAAAAAATAATTCAAATAATATAAAAAAATCAAAGAATTTGCATTTGAAGATGCTGGTTGTTTTTTGTATAATAAACGGCAAACGCCACATAAAACCATTTTAAGGTAAAAATTTAAAACAAAAAGCGTAACAAAATTTTAACATGTTCTTTGAAAACAATAAGTTTTCAAATAATTTTTATTTTTAATGCAAAAATAAGAAACAAACCTTTAGAAATAAAAAATATTTAAACACATTTCGAAGGCAAAAAAAGATTCTAAGAATGAATTATCTATGAAACCGTAAGTTGTTTAGAATTGGTTTAACTTTTTTTCCATAAAAATTGCATATGGACAATGATGTTATATCTTCATATATTGGTTATTGATTCTTTATACGTTAATGAATCACAAGTAAATGCATTCCGAAAAGGGTGGTAATTTATGAATTACTACTAAAAATTAATCAGACCTGTGCTCGCCCCCCCCCCCTCTGGGGTTTTATTGGGGAGGCAATTCCACAACGGGGGGCAACTTTTTTGAAACTGGGGGGGGGGCAAGCAAAGGAGGAAAAAAAAAAAAATTAGAAGGGAAAAAAGGGACAAAAAAAGCGAAAACAAGGTAAAAATAGGTCTAAAACGGCTTAAAGTACATTGAAATAGGCTAAAAACTGCAAAAAATTTACGATGACGGCGTTTTCATAGGTCAAAAATGGCGTCATAATTTTAGGGTACTTTTTCATTTTTTGGCGGGGGGGGGGGGCAATAAAACGGGTGGGGGCAAATCTTCCAATAAAGCGGGGAGTATTTCCAGACCGTGCACAGGTCTGCTAATTAATATCAGGCTCCCGAGCTCCGCCCCTTAAATAAGTAATTTGAAGTTTACTTATGGGTTGAATAATATCTGGCTGACGCTGAAAATTAGAATGCAGACATGAGGGGACCAATTAAAATTGTGGTAATGATGTTTTTAAAAAAAAAACAAGAACGCAGAATTTTTTTTAAATTCTACCTTTTCACAAAATATACAAAAATTAACCTACTTTAGCATTTAAAAAATTTGTATTTAGGTTACAAATTAAGTCATTTAATAAAAAATTATTAAAATACAGGTTTTAATCTTTGTTATTAATCCGCTTTAGTGAAAAATTTTGAATGTTTTTGTTCTTAAATAGTCGATTCAGTACTGCAAATATCGCGGTCAGCTAGATTTTATTTACCAATAACCTCATGCGTTTTATGTTATTTTAGCGGTATTTTAAAATTATTTTTTCTGGAGCTTTAAATAGCATTACTAGCGGCAATGAAAAATTTCTAAGCAATTATCTGATTCTCTGATACCATCATAGATGAACAAGGGGGGTAGGGTGGGGTCCACCTCCACCCCCATAGCCTTGAAATTTTGCCCCCCCCTAAAAAAATCCAGGGCTCCCCCTCTCCCCAAATTTTCGAATTTTCAATGGGGCCTCCCTCTAAAGCCAGGGGGGTTAGATATTCCTCCTAGGACACCCTTTCTAGATTTTTAAATGTCATTTACCCGGGGTAAAGACCCCCCTATCTTCGGTGACGGTGTTCATCTATGGATACCAAGTAGCTATAGCCGCAGTTATAAAAGTTTTCTCATTATTAAATAAAAGTATGAATTTTACGATTATTCAAAAATTTCGAAAAATTTAATTTCAAAAATTATTAGAAAAAATTTCAACGTAAATTTTTCTGGTTGCACATTTTCTTACATTGTTTAAAAATAAAACAACTTTTTACATTTTTTGTTTTCAACAAATTTATTTAAAAAATAGAGTAATGAGAAGTTTTTTACTCGTTTTTAAAACTATAAAAAAAACATGATGATTATAGGAAAATTAAACCTGGCTGATCTCAATGACTTAAAATATTAACAACAAAACGAATCAATTTTTTTAGCAAATACGGTTTATTGTTAAACAATAAATACCTTACTTTTTTCAATTTGAAAAAGAAAGTCGATTTTTTACCATTTTTGGCTATATATTTTGTAAAAAAGCGGTATTTAAAAAAATCCGCATTCCAACTTGTATTTTTAACGTCATAATGCAAAAATTTTAGTTGATCCGCTCAAGTCTTTCTTTTATTTTTTTAGAGCCAGATTAATTTATTCTATAATACCGAAAAATACCAAAAATCTATTCACACAACATAAAAAGCTTGCAAAATTTTGCCACGACACCTAGCGTCCAAACAAAGCACAATGATATTTTCGGTGTTTATGTTTTCTTGCAACTGTTTTTTTAAGTGCGCCGCCGTTCCATAGATTTTTAGCTTGAAAATTTCTAGTAGTAGCAAAAGAGTCGCCTAGTATGCGAGTAGGGTATCCTTTCACATTAAGGCAATTATTGATATGGATGTTAAAATAACGCTTTTTTATAAGGAAATACTTCTAGTAGTAGCAACGGGAAAAAGTTGCCTCGTATGCGGGTAGATTAATCTACCAGCATAACTGGAAATTGATTTAGATATTAAAACAACGGTTTTTAAAAAGGCCCCGCTTTCTTAGTGCGTCTGACCAATCAGAGAACACCCTTAACCTCCCTTCACCGGGAGATAAAACTTGCCTCGTATGCGGGTAGGTTTCGGAATACAGCGGACCGGTTGCACCATAACTATTTAAATTAAGTAGAATACTTAATTAGCTGTGAATCTGTATAAAATGTACACATTTACGGTCACTTTAAGTTGTCTAGTTAACTTAAGTAGTTATGTTATGATGTAACCGGGCCTAAATTATGTTTTAAATTATTCGATCAACATTTTAAAACAGTTTTTTTGTTTTTAATAAGTTTAAAAAACATAAACACGAAGCTTTTAAAATCGAAACTCCACTCTAGAGCTTAGAACTCGGGGGAACGTCATTTATTAGTCTGATATATGGTTGCGAAATTACGGCTTAGTAATCCACTTAGCATATCTTGTTTTAAGCCTAATTTATAAAAATGGTACAAAAAAGATACCATAACCCCAACAAATCAACAATGTCGTCGATAGAAAAGTATTTGGATTTTGGTTGGTACCAAGGTTGTTTGTACGCAATCGTACAATGGGTGATTCTAACCGAGGTGGCAAATATGGAATTTATGTCCTACGGAGCTTCGATGACAGGTCGGCCGAAAATTTGTTTTTTAAACGCGTAAATATTTCCTAATTAGTTATTGATTTGTTCTAGTTTTTCTTGCGGCAACATAATCACATCAGCTAAGGTACTTTATTTATATTCTTGCTTAAAATATTTTAGTTTAAGATTTCAAAAATTTTTAGGAACATCACGAGCTTACCAATTTTTTAAACTATAGGTGGCTACTGCAATTTTCCGGACGGGACCAAAAAGCTTTATGCAGATTCGACAGAACTGTGCCGCTTGGTGAATAATGCAACCTGCTCCAATTACACTTTCGTGTACGATTTTAAATCTGTAGCAACGGAAGTAAGCATATGACATTTTGCTAATTTGGGATGGTTTGATTTGAACTAGCTTCTTAATTGAATTTTAATGAATGTCTTGTATGAATGAATTTAATTTTTATATGACATTGTATATGTAGGAATAATAGCAATATATTCTATTTGTTGTTATAAGAATTTACTATTTGGATTCCTGAAAAATTTTATTTATTGATTTTTACTGGTTTTTCTCTGTGATTCATAGCTTGTATGGAAGGCTGTCAAGTTATTTCCTCCTCAAAACTATAATAAAAAGCAAAGACACTTTTATCATCAAAAATAGTGTTAATAAGAAGAAGATGGAGTTAAAAAATAAACATTACATTTGGTAACAATATATTTTGTTAAAGGCGTAGAGATCTAATGAAACAATTTTACCTGCCTCCTACTTGCCTTGACCTGCCTCTTCTGTCTCTCGATCCCTGTCTCTACCCTAGCATCCTCCTGTCTCCGAGATAGTTTTAGCTGCTCCCTATACCTGAGTCAACCTTATGCTCTAAGACAGGCCCACCGGCTTTCCACCCTGTCTCCTAGCTACCTTAGGAGTAGTTTCCGCTTTATAATTATTTTGTAAAAATATATATTTTTGTTTTACCTTACATACCCTCCAGTCTTAAAAGTAGCAAGAGCCGTTAGATAACCATTAGTTTCACTTATTTTGTTTTTAAAATAGCGCATGAAACAGATTTAAACACAGTAAGCTTCATTTCCCTTTTAACCCATTCCCGCGATTGCATTTTCCTCAGTTACAACCGTGAAACCTTTGTATGACCTACGTCATATTTCCGAAAAAAAAAAATTCACTAAAAAAAAAACAAACCCTAAAACAACCTAAACAACAAAACCCACCAAAAAACACCTTCCTACATAGTTTTTTTGTGGATTTTTAATACATTGCGGATTGCGGGTTTTTAATACATTTATACATAATTTGTTTGCAGATTTTTCTCACGGGTACCATCCGGTTCGCCCCACTGCAAATTACGTTAAATATTTTATGATATTGCAGCACGCTCGTCAAATTTGAAAAAATATTGCTACCGTACAGCTTTAACCATTTCAATTTGCTCGCTCACTGGGCACTATTCGCGCACAAAAAAATATGAATGACGAAAGTTCGATTTAGGTCATGTGTAGAGTTTACCGTGGTTAACTCTACACATGACCTAGTAGTACTTTCGTCATTCATAATTTTTGTGCGCGCCGAATACGTGCGGCGCAGTGACATTAAGGTTAAAATTGTTGGTGGCGAGTTTCAATATTTGTCATACATAAAATATGACCGTAATACACTGTATCCGTGACAAAAATCTGCATATTGCTACCATACAGCTTTCACCATTTAATTATAGTAGCTGGGCACTACTTGAAAACATTATGTATGATGAAGGAGGCGAGGTAATACATAGGTTTCACGGTTGTAACTGGTAAAAAGGCCATTACGGGAACAGTTAAATTAGTTTACACAATTTTGGACGAAAGCGTCGCTTCAAAGCTAGCCTAAATAAAGCAAACACTTGCCATGTAGCGAGGCTGAACGCGAATGCGGCTCCATTCAGCATTAAAAGCAACGAAGCTCCAATAAACGTCTAAATATTTATTATATTTGATAATTATAATAATTACAAACATTTTCTTACTGGAAATTAAAACAGTACAGAAAAAGGGAATATTAACTCACATAGTAAAAACAATGGAGTTGGATTCAAGCCCCTTATCGAAAATATTATAAAAAGTAAAACGAACTAGAAGTTTTGTTGTGACCATCATCACCAAAAAGGTTGATTATTAAGAGAAAAAACACTTTATCAGTTTTTTTTTACAATTGGAAAAATTGAAAATTCGTTACCTTTTTTCTCCCCACGAGGTCTGAAATTTGTCCGAATGTCGGGGCGCCGAAGAAAACCCCGAGCATTTGAATGGTGGTAATTATAAACACTTCCCCGTCGTCTTTGCACGTGAGCTGCCACTATAAAGTGAAATATCTCAGCAATCTACGATATTCTCTTAAGTGTGAAATGAAGCTTACTGTGTTTAAATCTGTTTCATGCGCTATTTATAAAAACAAAATAAGGAAACATGGTTATCTCGGTAAAGACGGCTCTTGAACCTACTTTTAAAAGACTGGAGGCACGTAGAAGGCAGGTAAAACCAAAAATATATCACATAATAATGTTATATATTTGTGGTAAAACTACCTCGAAGGTAGCTAGGAGACAGGGTGGAGACCGGTGGGCCTGTCTCACATGTTGACGGACGCATATACAGGTTGACTCAGGTATAGGGAGCAGCTAAAACTATCTCGGAGACAGGAGGATGCAGGGTGGAGACAGGTAAATTTAAAAAAGAGACAGGCAAGAGGCAGGTCAAAAGCAGGTAGGAGGCAGGTAAAAACCGTTTTTCCCAATTAGGGCACTACGCCTTTACCGGAATATTGTTAATTCATGTTTACTTTCTACTTCTTATCCTTCTTCTTATTACAATTATTCCAATGTATAAAAAAAGCGCTCGCTTTTTATTATCAGTTTCGAAGGAGGAAATAAATTCATCCTTCCATACTAATCTATCAATCACACAGAAAAACCAAGAAAAAATCAATAAAATAAAATTTTTCACGGAATCCAAATAGTAATCAATCAACTTATATTAAAAAAACAACAAATAGAATATATTGCTATTATTCCTACATATACAATGTCATATAAAAATTAAATTCATTCATACAAGACATTCATTCGAAAATT
>JASAMX010031408.1:0-22662 GCA_030248175.1 Microlaimidae sp. YZB2_3
CAAGCCTGATCAATAATGGAACCACCAAGGCCTTAGCAAAATCAAAATCAAATTAACTTATTAATGAGAAGTAACTTAACCAAAACCAAACGAGTAAGAGTACCTTGGGCAACTAATTTTTTAATAAAAAAGCTCTCAAATAACCCAATAGTAAAAACGACATAAAAGCTATTAAATATAGAACTGGTAACTAAATTGTATGTGGAACTTACTATAATGTATACTCTTTTGTCAAAGGCTTTTGAAAAATCAATGTATACTGTATCGACTGAATTTTTTGTATCGATAGCCTTGACCCAGTCAGAAAGCGTGGAAATCAACTGTAATCCTACTGATTTTTGTTTTGAAAAGCCATATTGATCAGGATGAATTAAGTTTTTAGATCTTAAATATTTTAACATTGCATCTATTATAACACTTTCTATTAATTTATTACAGCTAATACAGGTTAACAAAATAGGTCTATAATTTTCTTTTAAACAACAACATCCTTTTTTTTAAAATCGAGAGAGAAAGAACCTCCCCACTTTCCATAAAAATTTCAAAAAATTTTGCCAGGGGTGTAGCTAAGACACCAGCTACATTTTTGAGATAAAAGGCCGGTATTCCATCAGGAGTGCACGATACTTTATTTGGCAGTTTTTTAAGCTTTTTTTGAACAACATTTATAGGAAAAGAAACGGAAAAAAGTCCTTCATTTTCTTTGACCCTCATTGGAAACTGAGGTAAAACACAATTGTCCCGTGTAAATACACTTGCAAAATATTTGTTAAAAATCGTACACTTTTCAAAATTATTATCTGTAAGTAAACCGTTTTCGTTTTTAATATGCCCAATTTCATGTTTTTGCGTTTTTAATTTTTTATTTGCAAATTTAAAAAATTTTTGAGTGTCACAGCTGTTTAAAGTGTTATTTTCAAGATTATCGTGAAATTTTTTAAGCGCGTCTTTATATTGCCTATCGCAGTTTTTCCAACTTAGTTTTAAGTATGTGTTTACTTTTGAGCGCCTATACAATACTTTTTTTACGATTTGAAAGCTAAAATATGACGAGGGTAATGGAACGCCTTACTTTTTATACACTTAATTGGTACAAATTTGTCACTAATTTTCTTGTTTATGGCCACAAAAAATTTGTATAAGTCATCGATATTGTTTGAGATTGAAAAAATAAAAGCCCAATTAACATTTTTTAAATGATTGCATATATTAACATAATTTGCTGATTTAAAATCTCGAAAAAAATTTACATTATTTGTTTTGAAAAAGAGAGAAAACATGGCAAACTGCAAGAAAAAGAGAGAAAACATGCTGTAGCAAGATTAAAACTATTCACAGTCGCATGTATTTCATAGGAATTGTGACTTATTTTGCCATATATTAAGCCACGAAATACCGGTAAAAGCGTGACGGGCGGATTTTTGAATCGGTTGTCCTGGTAGTTGAAATCGTAGTTGTTGTCTTCGAAAACCGGAGGAAGCTCTGTGCCGTTTCTGATATGGCGGAGTCGGATCTGAACGCCTGAAAAAAAGATCAACGGTATTGTAAAACAATAAAATTTTGACGTTTAAGGTAACTGACTTAAATTCGTCCAGCTGTAATTTCGGCCACCAGCTGTTACTTTTGCCATTATGAAACTAACTGCTTATTGTTGGATAGATCGTCATGTCATTTATCAAGGGATGCGCAGTTCATTTCATAAATTTTCGCAGCTAAAAAAACAGCTGGTGGCTGAAATTAAGGCTGGTCGAATTTAAGTCAGTTACCCTAAATAATAAAATTTTAGTGTAATTTTAAATCTATTAAACAAAATGTATTGAATTTTTAAGTTTAGCATATAAAAGATCTACCTTGTAAGTGGGTGTGAAGTAAAGCCGACATCATTTTAATGCCCTCGGGAGGAAAATTCTAAAATAGCAACGTTATTTTAAGTCAAGAAGCGTAAATTAAAAAAAAAAATTGGTAACTGCAAAGACAGTAGCAGTTGCAGATCTTACGGCTTGCATACTGAAGGTCCCTCGATAGAGTGCCGACTGACACACGCTGCATTCTGATAATGTTGCTTGTTCATAATGTTATATCGTCGTTACTACGGCAAAATGAGCCACAGTCATTATAAAATATACGTGACTGTAACTCATTCTGTAGTTAATACGGTCCCGTTTTAAATTTAAAATGAGTTACAGACACACATATTATTTTATACAAACTGTGGCTCATTTTGCTGTAGTAAAGACGAATGTAGTGTTTAGTTGCTCAGTTATTGCTGAGTAAAATCGACCCTGCGTTTCCTGCTGTATCGTCGTTACAATGGCAAAATGAGCCACAGTAATTATAAAATATACGTGACTGTAACTCATTCTGTAGTTAATACGGTCCCGTTTTAAATTTAAAATGAGTTACAGACACACATATTATTTTATACGAACTGTGGCTCATTTTGCCGTAGTAAAGACGAATGTAGTGTTTAGTTGCTCAGTTATTGCTGAGTAAAATCGACCCTGCGTTTCCTGCTGTATCGTCGTTACAATGGCAAAATGAGCCAGTGTCATTATAAAATACACGTAACTGTGACTCATTTTGTATTTTGTACGGTCCTGGTTTAAATTAAAAATGAGTCACAGGCACGCATATTTTATACGAACTGTGGCTCATTTTGCCATAGCAACGGCGAAGCGAAATACACAATAAACGTTTAAGCTTTGAAGTAAAGAATAAAATTTATTTGGAGTCAAAATACGATGAAACATATTTATTTGAAATAGCTCTAAAATTTCAACCGAAACAAGACATTAATAAAACGGGTCCGGCACAAAAGAGTCCCGGCACAAAAGAGTCCTAAAAAAATCGCAGCTGGCACAAAAGAGTCCTGGCACAAAAGAGTCCCGGCACAAAAGAGTCCTGGAGAAAATGCATTCATACGCCCAAGCGCTGCGAGCGCTAAAGTCGGCACAAAAGGGTCCTGGCATATAATCAATTTTTCACAGCTGAGATACAATGTTCACACCTCAGATGACTTCCAGTTTTTTATTTGTTTTTTTAATTAGCCTCTTAAGAGGCTGTGTGAAGAATTACGCCGGTAAAAAATTTATGTTTTTAAGTATTTTTATTATTTAGTTATTAATACGCTCAAAGTTTTGTAAAGTATTTAAAAAATAAGAAAAACATGTGTTTGGGTTTGTGTGTGTGTTGTGTTGTGTCATGTGTTGTGTTTGGGTATAAATTATATAATATTGAATTAGTGTTTTTTGTCATAATAAAAAATTTTTATAGCTAGGTTGTGATCAAGTTAAATAAGATTAGAATAAAAGATTTTTACCTAAAAATGATTGAGTAACAAAATAATGTCTAAATAAGTATTTTAGTTGGGATAAATTTTTTGTTCATAGTTAAAATATTACAATTTTTATCAAATAAGTGTTTTGGTCGTAATTGTAAGGACAACCAGATGTGTCCAATTTTGTTTTATAATTCGTTTTAATCTAAAAATTAAAAAAAAATATGTTATAAACATTTTTGAAAATAACATAAAAGATTATGACAGAATTCCGAATGTACAGAAAAATTTTGCATGATGATTATATTAATAATGGGAGGTGAGATAAAAATGGGTACCACAAATACCTAAAAAGTAGTTATATAATGAATAAAAAACACATAAAAAAGTAAATTTTAATAAAAAAGTAAATTGTAATAAAAAAAATTGAATATACCATTAAATAAATATTAATTGATGAATCTATTACTAAAACGAACATAACCTCCTAATATAATTGCGAAATTCTCTTTGATACATTAAAATTTCCATTGTAACCTTTATTTTTTAAATCTTTTGTGTAGTTTTTTAAACAATTTTTTACTTTTAAAGTGGTATACTTTACTTTTAAAACAGAAAAATAGGTGATTTAAAAAAGGAAAAGTTAACAGAAGTGATTTTTCTACCCTTCAATATCAAGTTCCGGGGCTCCAGCCATTTTAAGCAGATGGAGAGACTTGTTTGATTATGTTTTAATCTATTCTATCTGCATTTTAGGCTATTTTATCGTTTAAATACACGTTGAAAAAAAATTAAGTTTAAAAAATTCTGTTTTCTCCGGAAAACATTAATAGTTAAATACCGGTTAAGTGTTGTTAAACATAGCTACAGTATAAGTTTTTACTGCTCCACTTTTTAAAAATTAACAAATTTTTGATTTATTATTTTATTTATTTATTTTTTTACTTCTTATTCTACTCCATTTTTTGTGTCTTAACAGGCACCTGGGGCTTAATATTTTCGTTGCTTTACCTCCGTACACTTTTTCATTGTATGTCAGCTGTTAAAAATTTATTTTATGCAGGACTCTTTTGTGCCGACCTCAGCCCTAGCAGCGCTTGGGCGCATGAACGCATTTTCTCCAGGACTCTTTTGTGCCGGGACTCTTTCGTGCCAGGACTCTTTTGTGCCAGCTGCGATTTTTTTCAGGACTCTTTTGTGCCGGGACTCTTTTGAAGGTGAGCCGAAAAAAGTTAAAACTCGAAGAAAATTTTGGCGGCGCCAGAAAAAAATAAATTATTCATATCTTCGGAAAAAAATCACTTTCTGATTAATTACAAAACAAAATTTTTTCTAGGCCTAAGCAAAACCTAAAAATCAACCTTAACAACAAAAAAAACAGCTTTAAACCTGTTTAATGTCGAATTTACTGTGGAATATGAAGAAGTTTGTTTTTGTTTTCATTGAATTTTAAATAAAAAAAACTAAAAAGTTATGAGTACACATATTCTAAGTTTTATTTCTTCTTATTTCAATTTTTTATCGATATATTATGTTTTAATAAAAAAGCAAAAACTGAAAGTAAATAATGAATCAAATACTGATCGGAAAGAAATTAAATTGGTTTCACTTTTTCATGTCTTTTTTGCTATGCTTTGTTTTAAAAATTGATAAACTCAAAGGAAAAAACCATTATTTTATTAATTTATTTTATTAAGGCATATTAATTTTCCAAAAAATAAGTTTATTTAATTATATCATATTTTTATATACCCGAACAAAACAAACTAATACAAATGTATGCTTTTTATCCCCGAAAAACAACTAAATAATACTTATTTATTAATGTCAATGCTGAACTGTTTTTGGAATTAATAACAATTAAAATTAAAGTTTATTTTTATTAAAATACAAAAAAAACTATTTTCTGTAAAACGATGTTTTTAAAATTTTTTCAAACAAAATTTTACATGTACATGTCATGTTTTAAATTTATGCAAATTTTTGAGAGGGGAAGATTTATTCTGGTGTTTGAATCAGAATAGATCCTCCCGGGGGCATAATTATTCTGAGGGGGGAAGATATATTCTGCTGTAAATCAGAATAAAACTTCCGGGGGGAAGATTTATTCTAGAGCGCACCAGAATAAATCTTCCGGGGGGAAGATCTAATCTAGAGCGCACAAGAATAAATCTTCCAGTGGGAAGAAAAATAGGGGGAAAGATCTATTCAGCGACACCGGATATGGCTGCCTAAACCCATTTGATCGCCCAAAACGGTGTATCCAACTGTTGCTAGTATAGGATTTTGTTAAAAGACAAAGTATTTGTAGAAAATGGCGTGAATTTGCTGCTTTGGGACTGATTATTCCTCTATTAATTATACCTTGTTTATTGTAGATTTTCAATGCACCTTACCGATGAACAACCAACAAAAAAAAAACAAAAATAAAACTCCCCAGACATGACAACATTATCAGCAAACATACAGAAGGAAAGTCCAACACATATTTTTCTACATTACCCAGAAAAAATATCACGAATTATTTACTAAACAAGACAAGCATTTGTTTTGTACAGAGTAAAACTATAGATGCATAAAAATATGACGACAGCATACGTCAAATTCCTGACCGTTTTAGTTCTTATTCATTCTACTGCATAATTTACTTAATTGTACTAAAAAATCAGTTTCTGCACTGCAGTAGATGTAAAAGTTTGATAAGCTTAAAAAAGAGCTTACAATATTTTTCGACGCTGAAATCGTCACAATTTGGCCAACCGTCACACCTCCAAGTTTTATGTATACATTTACTATTGTCGTCGCACACGCCCCATCCAAATTCTTTTTTGCAATGTTTGCTACAGTCTTCTTTGTCATTAGGGTGTTTGCCATGCCTAAATCCGTCGCAAACATATTCCATATCAAGACAGCCAAGGTTTGAGTGAGGATTGGTCCAATCATTAGGGTTTTTGATCCAATCCTTGCAGAAAAAGTTTCCCACCAAATATTTTTCTTTACATTCTTCTTCATCGATTGTTTGGCCATTTTGGCAATCGTCAACCCGGTTACATCTTTTATTACTATTTAAACACTTCCACAAAGGAATATTCCTCCTTTGCATCCATTTACTTCACATTCTTCCTCATCGCTCCCATCACTACAATCCCATTTGCCATCGCAGAGAAAACGTCTCTGAATGCAGAGTGGCTGTTTTTTGCATAAAAATTTGTTAACTCCTTGGCAGAATTCTGCGCACAATGTGATATTTGCTTGATTACTTCCGTCATTGCAGTTTTCTTTACTTTTATTGTTACATACCATCCATTTGGGAATGCACCTGCTATTGTCCATACGGAGAAACTTCCAGTTTTCACATGTAAGATTATCAGGTACAAGATTTTTTGTGGTGGGCATGATTTGAGGTTTAGTGTTAGAAACGTTGTTGATTACGATATTATTTGTGGTGATTCCTAAAAGATGTTAGAAAGATGTTAGAAAAAGGAATATCACTTTAGCATATGTTTAATAGAACAAACCATCCTGATATTAAGATTGAGTGGTTGGTTGGGTCATTAAGAAATAAATTTAAATAAACAAATATCTTATAAACATATATCTGAATAAAAGAATCCAACATGAAAAAAACCGCAATGAACTTGAATCGCCGATTTGCTTCAGGCAGAATTTTCAATATTAGCTGGACTGTTAAACCCGATTTAAAAAAGACTGAAAATTACTAATTTTGTAAATTTGTGTGTGAAAATAGTTTAGGAAAAGGTGTGGACACTTGATTCTAAATTTAATTTGTTGCCTCAATTTTTTACACATGTCTCTACTGTCAGTGTACCGCCAAAAAACTCTTAAGAGTTTTGGGGAGAGGATACTTTCAAAAAGGTCAAGAGTTTACAACCAAAAATAATAGGATATCTTTTTTAAAGTGCAAATTTTTAACGCTAGAAGTATATTATTAGTGTTGAAAATTGTAATTTTTTAGATTATTGTTTAATTACTGAAAACCCTGGTGTCTGTGGAATAAATGAGTCTTTTTTAAAACCGGAAATTAGTGATTAAATGATAAGTAATAATAATCGTTATCATGTTTATCGTCATGATTAATTTCATCGTCCTCAAGGCGGAGTTGTTCTTCTTGTAAGAAAAAATTTTAAATCTAAGCGAATTTTTATCCCCCAAGATTTTAAGGATCTTGAAATTTTCGCCATTGATTTAATAAGTTGCGCATCGATTTGTATAATTTGTTTTTATCGTCCTCCAAATTCTTGTATTGAATATTCTAAAAACTTTGCACTTCTATTAGAAAAGTTGTCTTTTTGCAGCTATCCAGTCGTTCTTATGGGTGACCTTAATCTCCTAGATACTGCCTAGCGTCTTCATTGTATTCCTAGCACATTAATTGAAATTATTTATAACAATACGTTTTGTGAACAATCTTTTACTCAATTGGTGTCATCGCCTACCCTTGGAAACAATATTCTCGATCTTATCTCATGCACGGATGAAACTGCTGTGAACGTAGTAGTTAGTAAGCTTTTGTGTTTTAGTGATCTCAACAGTATTGATTTTATTATTCGTGGTGCTGAACCTTTAGTAAAAAATCTCAAACTCTTTTTTAAAATTTTAAAAAAGCACACTGGAAAGAAATGAACAACTTCTTAAAGTCGATAGATTTTGAAACTTTATCTTCAGTTAGTAGCACTCGAAAAATCACTGGAAAATCACTGGAACATTGTTAAATCGCATATAGAGCTTGCTATAAGTAAATATGTTCCGTCGCGCATTATAAATTTGTCTGCTAAACTTAAACCTAAATATCTTGACTATATTAAGCGAATTAAAGCAAAGAAAAAGCCAAGCGGTGCGACTTATTTCTTGAGAGTTTCAACAAAAATTTTACAACTGATAATAACAAACAAGCTTTTTTTAGAGCGGCAAGTTAATCCTGACGTTTCAAAGCAAAAAATAACTTTTACAAAAGAAAATGTCTTAAAAGCTCTTAAGAAACAAAAGAATAACTTAAGTAGAACACCTGATAATATACGAAGCATAATCTTCAAGAAACTAGAAAAATCAATTTACTGTCTCTTTTCATACAAATACTATCCCTCTATCTTGGTTAATCACTGATATAATACCAATTTTTAAAAAAGGTTGTGCTAGTAATCCTGATAGTTATCGTCCTATATCACTCACATGTGTGGCTTGTAAAGTGATGGAAATACTCATTTATGAACAGTTAATTGAATATCTTCATCAGTATAATTTATTAACACCAGCTCAACATGGACTTCTCAGCAATAGATCAACTTGTACCCAGCTCTTGGAATCTATAGTCAATTGGAATAGGGTCATAGACAACTATAAATCTGTTGATATTGTTTATATTGATTTTAGAAAGGTCTTCGACTCCATTTGTCACTCTAAACTTTTATCTAAAATTTCATAATATGGTATTTCTGGTAATCTTTTAGGTTGGATTAGTGCCTGTCTCCAAAATTGAAAGCATCGTGTTGTTATTGAACATGAATCTTCAAATTATTCTAAAATATCATCAGGCGTTCCAAAAGGCTCTGTCTTAGGGCCTCTCCTCTTTCTGATGTATGTTAACGACCTTCCCGGCTACCTGGAAAAACATAATAGAGCTTAACATCGTCGGCGAAGAGCTTACAAATAACATTAACAACATAGCTTACAAGTAAGCTTATAAGAAACCGGAATGAATCAAATTTTCATCTACAGAGAGCTCTGAATAAATAAACTGAATGGGCCAATAAATGGCAACTTTAGGTGGCGCCACACAAAAGCTTTTTAATGTATTTGGGTTTAAGCAATTCTAAACAAAAATTATCGATTGATGAAAATGATTTAATAGAAAAAGCTTATGCTCAAGATCTGGGCGTTCTAGTTTCAAATAATATGAAATTTCCTGAATACTGTAGTCAAATAGCTAAAAAAATCCTTTAAAATTTTAAACATGATACTAAATTGTTTTCAAACCCAAAATTTTTTTAACCGCTTACAAAGCTTTTGTAAGACCCACTTTACAGTATTGTAGTCAGGTCTGGTCAACTTAATTGTGTAAAAATATTGACGCTCTTGAGAAAGTTCAGCGATATTTTACTAGACTCCTTGTTGCTAAGTGTGGCCTTCCCCCTGGTAAAACTTATAATGAAAGATTAAACTTCTTAAATCTTGAGTCTCTTGAAGAAAGATGTATTAAACTTGAGACAAATATGTGTTTTCAGATAGTAAAAAGATTAAACCACCTTAAATTTGATAATTTTTTTAAATGGACAAGTTTTAAACGTTACACAGATCATAATTTAAAATTATATAAGCATTGTGCTGCTCGATATTCATTGCTGCATTCTTTTTCCCATAGGGTAATCAAATATTGGAATAAACTACCCTCCGATGTTATATCGGCAAATTCTTTGTCAAGTTTCAAACATAAAATGAAAGGATTTAACTTTAAGAAATATACTAAATTTGACAGACACGTATTAGCAGTTATTTTTTTGACTCACTTGTGTCTTCTCCTTTTATTCCCTCATAGTATTTATCACGTCTTTGTTGAACGAGCCCTTTTATGCATGTTTTATGCCCTTTTTTGTTGTTATACTTTATTTTTCCTTAAATTTTTATCTTGTGTGTATTTTTCTGCGATATTAATAATTTAATTTCTTATAGTTCTAACTCCTAATTAAACCTATTTACTAAAAATTTGTGATAAATTATTTGAGTGAGTAAACTTAATTTATTCTGTTTTATTTTATCTTAACAACGACATATTTTAAAATAACAGCTTTTTTTCTGCAGATGAAAGAAACCCTGACGTTTTTATTTATAAAAAAATTCCAAAAATACTTGTTTTACGATTGCAAAACAATACTACAAACTAAATTTTAATGCATTTCCAATAACACTTTGCCAAAAAATACTGCAAACATAAATTTTCATTTCATTTCATTACCAGTAACCCAAAATATATTACCTAATCTACAACTTGTCTGGCCCAAAATATTTGTTTGAAAAAAGGGCCCTTTTTCTGTTGTTTGTGTAATTGATTTTATCCATGCAAAATTATTTTATAACCAACATCACTATATTATTAGTTACTTTAAGGTGGAACGATACAGTTAGCATACCCTGTCGGTTTTTCCAGTCAGTTCGGTACCCTTAACATTTTTGGTGGACTATTCCACGCCGAAATACACTTCGTTGTAAAAAGGCATTTTAAAACAGTTTATATAGGTTTCCACGCAAGTGGAATAAAGCCCCGAAGCTAGCACAGTATGCTCTTTGGCAGCAAATCACTTTTAGATATATGAGACGTGGGATGTACCACGCAAAAATGTTATGGTTTGTTTCACAAATAAGCACCATGCGAAACTAGATTGTTTTAAGCGGTTAATATGTTTTCAGGCATATTGTGGTGTGAGCATTATGTTTTTATTTTTAAAAAAAGAAGAAGAGGAAGAAGATGAATGCTCAGCCTGGTTATAGTAGGATCTTACCGTTAACAACCGCTGGTACTTTTGGTTAGTGTGCTAGCTAATGCACAAAGAAAACCGAGGGTTTTTGTTTTCCTCATGGTGAAACGACGCGTTTGTGTATTTTAAAAAATACATAGGATATTTCAGCAAATGCTATAGTAATACAGAACGTATGTTTTATGCACAATAGAAAATTTGTGGAGTTTTAAAAAAGTCCAAACCTTTTAACTGTGGTCAAATGCACTATATTTTGCGTGAATAGAACGGATGCGTGGTGTACCAGATAGTGTTATTTATATTGAATGTAAAGAGCTTTAAAGCCTAAATTTGAGCGTGATTCATAGGAATCAGTTCCAAAATAGACAAATAAAGCGGGAATGCCGGAATACCAACTCATTGGAGTTTAAAGACCATACGTGTTTTGGTACCATGACCTCATCAGGCCAGATATTAACATTCCGTGAAATACATGAAATATGTGGTACGTGACAACTTGAGTAGAACTGTACTCCACGGAAAATGTAATTTATGTGATAAATGTTGAACAGGACTTGTATGGAAAGCGTTGAAAATTGGAAGGTATTTTTCAACTTCCAATAAAAAAGGGTAATTAATAAATTACTAACACCAGTCGAAAAACAGGAAACGGGAGTTTTTAGTATTTTAGGCCGCCAGTGTATTTAGAGAGCCAATTGTGGCACAGCTATATTTAAAGTTACACTTTTAGGGTTGGAAAATTGGAATGAAAGGCAGTGGTCCGGCCTAATATGACCTTGGTGACAATTGAAGGATTATGGAGGAAAACCTGTTACCAGCTTTTGAGCCTAAAGGAAACAGGCAAAAAATCCAAAGACAATTTTGTGTGCGTGTGCGTGTGGGAGGAAAACAAAAAACACTCCATTTTTTGTAAAAATAAAACGAGCATTGAGTAATTATAAATTGGATGTGGCTCGTTAAAAAGTGAAGGTAGCGTAAATATGAATGGATATGTGTGTTACGGACGTGTGTACTGGGTTTGTTAAACCTAGTAGACTCCAAATGTGTGGGAGTGTGGCGGTTATTAAACCGCGAGGGCAGAAAATAGGGTACCGTAAGTGCAGAGGCTGAATGTGAGCCAGAGGCCGAATGTGAGCCAAGGGCCAAATGTAGGCCAGGGCTGAATGTAAGACCGTTATGCTGAAGGTAATTATTACCTTGAAAGTTGACAGCTTAAATATGAAGATGGCATTTATATTGTGGACAGCCGATCCTGCCGATCAAGGGATATTCTTTCCCCCCTAAAAATTTTTTCCCCCGGAAAAACTATCCCGGATATTCTTTCCCCCCTTGGTAAATTCTTTCCCCGAGGGAAAGAATATACCGGGATAAATTTTCCCCCATGCTTTTTAATTTTAAAATCATAAAAACTTAGAATTTTTAAAAATAATTTGAATAGCTGTACTTTTATTAGCTCAAATACCAATTTTTGTGTAATAAATTCCATTAAAACATGTTTACTCACGATTTTAATTTTGTTTGTAATTTTCTATTTTAGCGTTATAATCAGGGGGAAAGTTTTTACCGGTATATTCTTTCCCCCCTTCAAAAATTTGCATAAAGTTTATAATATTAATTCTGGGCATTCTTCAAAAACACGTCATTAAATTAAAATTATTATTTTGTTATCATGATACTTTCATAAATTCATAAAATTATTGAAATAAAACCCATGAACTACCTTAACCATTTTAAACCATAGTTTCCCTCAGCAGCCTAAGCAAAACCTTATAACCAAGCTAAAATTCATAAAAATCGAACAACAATATAAAAAGAGGGAAGATATATCCTGGTTTTTGACCGGATCAGTCTTTTCGGGGAAAGAATTTACCGAGGGGGGAAAGAATTAACCGTGTTTTAGCGGGATGGTTTTTCCGGGGGGAAAAACTATCCCGGCTTTTTACCGGGATAGATCTTCCTGGGGGAAAAAGAAGGGGGAAAAAGATATCCCGCGAGACCGGCTGTGCGGTTTTTTTTACTCTCTCACTGGTAAAATAGTATATGGTGAGTGAGTGAGTACTCACCAAAGAATTAAGAAAAGTCAACAGTTGCGAGCGCACTTTCCTGTACTTTCAAGGAAAGTGCGAACGCGAAATTTTGCTTTTTTTAAATTTCACAAACTTCCATGAAATTCAAGGATTAAACAAGATGTATTAAACAAGTAGATTTACAGATTGATTAATTGTAAAGATGTAGATGTGATGTACAGATTTTCTAAGTGGCAAGTTTGCTTTAAACAAGATAGGTCTATTATTCGGTTCAGCTGAGTTTTTTTGGTTTCTATTTTGAATTTAAAGTTCATTATGACAGTTTTTTTTTTGGTTTTTCAGAAAATACAGACAGAAAAAGTCAAGGATTTATACCTAGCTCATACTTAATTTTTAAACAATCCTACCTTACTAAATTTTCATGGATTGAAAAAATTAAGATATTTCGAATTTTTCAAACTTCTTAAATGTAATTTCACTGGCTCAAAAAATTGCAATAAAAAGCTAATAAGCGGACTTCACATAAATAAATAAAAAAATTATTTGGTTCAGCTGCGTTTTTTTTTCTAATTTTGAATTTAAATTTCGTTATGACGGTTTTTCAGAAAATACAGAAAGAAAAAGTCGGGGATTTAATAGGAAAGCAAAAAAGCTTAAAGTTATAAAACAAAAACGTAAAAAGCAAAAAAATAATTAAAAATAAAAATAAAATTAAAAAACAAAAAATAACAATTATAATCATGGGTGGCGCGGGAGCGCCACGTGGCGATTTAGCCCCGTGGCGCCGCGCCAACCATTATTAGAGAACGTGGGTAAATTTTGGAATTCAGAACCTTCTTCTTCTTCTTCTTATTATTATTATTATTATTCCAACGCTCCATCCTGAAAAGCGATATTCCTCATTCGTTACTGAATTGATCAAAAATAAACATGGGCTCTTCCTTACCGTGTGGCCATTGCGGCCTAGCCCACAACCGGAGGAGTAGGTTTATCCTTTGCATTCTCTTTTGTGCAACCAGATAGAGATGCCCTCCGCCGCGGTAGACAACCCGACCACGGCTGAGGAGGGTGGGGGATGGGGGAGTAGTTTATTATTCTCTCTGCTTTCCCTCTGCAGGCCCCAGGTCCGTGACCCGGCCGGCCCTGACAAGCTTGTTCGGCTCAGGGAGGGTGGCAGGGTGGGGTTAAGATAAGAAAGAAGAAGGAATTACGCAACTTTCTTAGGAAGCACTTTTTTGATTTAGGTCCTTGTTATCGATTTATTAGATCAAAATAAAAAAAAATTGAAAAATAGACAAATAAGTAACTTTCTTCAAAATAAAAAAATTGAAAAATAGACAATAAACCCCCAACCGCACAATAACGGCCTTTTGGCAACAATAAGGATTGTACAGAGCAGACAACCCACATCCCCTCATAAAAACCGCACAAAAATAGCAGACCGTTTTTAATTGGTGACAGAAACGGAACCAGTTCCCAGCGCCATCTGCTTCAACCGCGCGGAAATCGGTGAAAACAACAGAGTACTTTTTTTAATTCTTGCATTACTGATGACAAAATTAATACAAAATTTTATTTATTAAAAAATAATAATAAGCGTCAGTGGCGCGGGAGCGCCACGCACCGGTAGGTAATCATCGGTGGTGCGGGGGTGCCACACTGCAATTTAACCCACCGCACCGCGCTAACTATACTTAGAGAACGTGAGCAAATTTTGTAATTTATGTTCATCATCTTCTTATTATTATTATTTTTACTTTAGAATTATAATTGCAATCATTGGCGCACGTCATCGCGCCAACTATATTTAGAGAACGTAGGTAAACTTTGTCTGGAGTGCCACTGCACCGCACTAACTATAATTAAACAACGTGGGTAAATTTTGTAATTTAAATTCATCATCTTCTTCTTGTTATTTTTTATTTAAAAAAGTATATCTCGGCAACGGAATGATTATAAACATATGTCATTGCGCAGCTAAAACTATAATTTATTAGGCTATTTTTTAATTTAATTCAAAAAAAGTGGTAGACTAGCCTTGAAAAATGCTCTAAGAATAGAGCAGGAAAAAGGGGCGATTTTTCCCCGGGCGTATGTTTAGACAGAAAAGATGTGGACTAGTCTGAGATGGAGATTATGTGGACTATAGAAAGTTTGCATTTGGTTTGGGCAGCTGCTCACTAAATAAAAATTTCTACCATATGATAATGATTTGTTTATACATTGATCTAATCACACAGCACTGTTGCATTTTTTTAGTTTGATAAAATGTCAATTGAAAAAATTATACTCACAGCAATCTTTGACAAGCGCGAAATCGCCACTTTTTCAATTTGAAGGTTATATTTGTATGTGTAAGAAAAAACTATAAATTTGAAAAAGTGGCGATTTCGCGCTTGTCAATGATTGCTGTGAGTATAATTTTTTCAATTGACATTTTATCAAACTAAAAAAATGCAACAGTGCTGTGTGATTAGATCAATGTATAAACAAATCATTATCATATGGTAGAAATTTTTATTTAGTGAGCAGCTGCCCAAACCAAATGCAAACTTTCTATAGTCCACATAATCTCCATCTCAGACTAGTCCACATCTTTTCTGTCTAAACATACGCCCGGGGAAAAATCGTCCCTTTTTCCTACTCTATTCTTAGAGCATTTTTCAAGGCTACAATAAGGGAAATTAAAAGAGCTATTAAGAAAATTATAATTTAAAATGCATAGAACACAAAGAGAAATATTTTAAAAAAACACATTTCTTAAATATATAAAATGAATATAATTTTGAGAGCTAAATAATGCTTGGTTAAATAAATAATTTAAATAATTTTAGAGGCAAAAGGTAAATTTAAAAGTGTTTCGCTTCCAAGCATAGACATTTTCACTAAAGATATTCTTTAATCTTTAGTGAAAATGTCCCTTCCTAAGAAGGAAAATAAAAAAGCAAAACAAAAACAAACAACCAAAAACATAAAATAACAATATAAACAAACAAAATTTATTAATACACAAAAATAATAAAAACCATAAAAACGACAAAAGCATGACATAAATGACCTATCTTATTTTTGAAGCTCATAAGTATGCACATAAAAAAGATCACTTAGTAGTAAAACTAATTAAAAAATAAAAAAAATATTTAAGTAGCAGCAAGAATTAGTTTTTAAATGCCAAGAATATAAAAATACGAAACTTAAGCGCTTCTTGTAAAATTTCAGAAGGCGCCGGCCTTTTAGCACCACGCGGTTTAGCGCTAGAAATGATCTATTAACTAAAACTAAGTACAAAATAACTCAACTATCGGAATAGAAATTAATATCTCATAAGACAAAATACTAATAAAAAGCGTAATAAGTAACAAAAAAATATTTAAAAATCAAAAATTTCTAAAATTTAAAATACTAATAAAAAGGAGGAAAAAGGTAAATTTATAATTTAATAACTATAAGCTTAAAAGTACGATAATAAAATATTTACCGATTTTGCAAAAAAAAGGGAAAAAGATTAACGGGAAAAATACGGCCACGAATAAGACGTTATAGCACAAGACACAGGGACACTGGGCAATACACCGGTATAATTTGTACATGAAAATCACGTAACTATGTTATGATAACCAATTGGTTAAAAAACGGATAACATAATTTCTAACCAATAATACTGGAGAAAAAGTCCCTATATACAAATAGCCACAATAGCCACAATAAACCACGTGCAAAAATAGTGTATGTAGGCCCCTAACTCACACTACAGAGAAAAATAAAAATAACACCGAAGAAAAACTCCATGGCGGAGAATATTAACAAAATTAATAAAAAATAACATTCATACAAAAACACTCTGCTTATTCTAAATCATGCAATAAATTATAGATAAATCTTTCGCATTTTTTAAGATTACAAAGATCAAATTTTACAAAAAGAGGTCGATATTTGTTTGTAAATGCTAAAAATTTTTTAATTAATTTTTTATAACCAAACTCTAACTCTGCGAAATTTTTAAACAAGAATTTAACTCGAAAGCCAAAATCAATGGTCGTAGAGCAAATTCTAGCAAATCTAATTAACTGTGTATAAAAAACATTAAGTCCAAGATCATTGGAAACATTACTAGTTTTATGTACATACCTAATAACTTTAAAGCTAAAGTCGTCAGTTTTATTATAAACAACAAGTTTATGGTTTTTCTGAATAACTTTGATATCAAGATCTAAATAATTACATGACAAATTATTGACACTTGTATCTGATAATGAAAGCTCTTTAGGATAAACATTTATAAAAACATTTAATAAGTTATAATCATTGATCGAAGTAGATGCACAAAATACATTATCAATATATCTTGTAGTCAAAGCTAATATATTTTTTAGTCTGGGATTAGCTTTTAGAAACTTAAATTCAATAAATGACAATGTAAGATCAGCTAATTGGGGGAGACGAGTTACCGCTTTGAGGTATACCAGTGGCTTGCCAGAATGTACGTTTCGAAAACACTACATAAGAATTTTTAACAATAAAACTAATAAGTTGTTTAATTTAGGTATACTGTCAAAAGTTTTATAATTAATACGTAAGTTGGAATAGTAACATTTAGAGTAGCCAACAGTTCAAAAAGGTTTACCTGAATTTTTAAAAAGAAGATCTAACAAACCCGACATATTTTCTAAAACAATGTTATGTGGCAAAGTAGTATATAGCGTACTAAAGTCCGTGGAAAAAATTTTATAAACTCATTTACCGATCTTAACTTGGAAACAACTTGTAGACTATTATCCACAGACCAATATACTTTGCCAATTTTATCTTCTAAAGAGGAACAATAATTACGAAAATCTGATTGAAAAAATTTTAAAATTTTACCAAGTAAAATAGAGGCCATTTTAGTACTAGCTTTAGAAGCACCGGCAATATGCCTAAAACCAATAGGGTTTTTATGAAATTTAGGATTAAAGAAATTTTTTGGTAAGCACATATGCTCATTAGGTACACAGCAATCAAACATGGCAGACACTTCAATATGATTTCTAATAATGTGTTTAACCTCATTGTTATTAATCGGTTTATATACTTCATTGCCAAAAATAACCCAGTCATTATTAACTAATTGAAGTCCCAATTCTTTACAAATAATTTCAGCATAAAATTTTTTACATATAATGGCAAAATTATTATTTGCTTTATCCACCGGAGAAATAATAAAATTCGTATGTAGGGTAACTGACTTAATTTCGGCCACGCCTTAATTTCGGCCACCAATTTAGGGTGTTAGAAAATTGGCTTATTTTTAAAACACAAAAGAACTAGCACAAAAGTAACTGGATTAATGTTGAATAAAGTGTTTTTGCAAAAGTTTTTTATTTTTATTATTCTACATTATCAACATTTTAATACTAAAAGTGAATTTTTTTATGATTTTCTTAACTTTTTGCTTTGTGTTTAAACTGCATCATATTTAGAACGAAGCAATATATAACCTTAAAATATCTTCTATTTAAGGCTCGAAATTGTTAATTTTCATGTTTTGATTTTTCTTCAAAATTATATTCATTTTATATATTTAAGAAATGTGTTTTTTAAAATATTCTCTTTGTGTTCTATGCATTTTAAATTATAATTTTCTTTAATAGCTCTTTTAATTTCCCTTATTGTAGCCTTGAAAAATGCTCTAAGAATCAGTTGCAAAAAGGACAATTTATCTCCCCAGGGCGTATGTTTAGACAGAAAAGATGTGGACTAGTCTGAGATGGAGATTATTGTGGACAATAAGAAAGTTTGCATTTGAGTTTGGGCAGCTGCTCACTAGATGAAAATTTCTCCATATGATAATGATTGCTTATACATTGATCTAATCACACAGCACTGTTGCATTTTTTTTAGTTTGATAAATGTCAATTGAAAAATTATACTCACAAACATCATTGACAAGCGCGAAATCGACACTTTTTAAAATTTATATAGTTTTTTCTTACACATACAAATATAACCTTCGAATTGAAAAAAGTGGCGATTTCGCACTTGTCAAAGATTGCTGTGAATATAATTTGTTCAATTGACATTTTATCAAACTAAAAAAATGCAACAGTGCTGTGTGATTAGATCAATGTATAAACAAATCATTATCATATGATAGAAATTTTTATTAAAGTGAGCAGCTGCCCAAACCAAATGCAAATTTTCTATAGTCCACATAATCTCCATCTCAGACTAGTCCACATCTTTCTGTCTAAAAATACGCCCGGGGAAAAATCGCCCCTTTTTCCCGCTCTATTTTTAGAGCATTTTTCAAGGCTAGTTTACCACTTTTTTTGAATTAAACTAAAAAATAGCCTAATAAATTATAGTTTTAGCTGCGCAACAACATATGTTTATAATCATTCCGTTGCCGAGATATACTTTTTAAATAAAAAATAACAAGAAGAAGAAGATGAATTTAAATTACAAAATTTACCCACGTTGTTTAATTATAGTTAGTGCGGTGCAGTGGCACTCCAGACAAAGTTTACCTACGTTCTCTAAATATAGTTGGCGCGATGACGTGCGCCAATGATTGCAATTATAATTCTAAAGTAAAAATAATAATAATAAGAAGATGATGAACATGAATTACAAAATTTGCTCACGTTCTCTAAGTATAGTTGGCGCGGTGCGGTGGGTTAAATTGCAATGTGGCACCCCCGCACTACCGATGATTACCTACCGGTGCGTGGCTCCAGCGCTTCCTACGCGTCACTGACGCTTATTATTAGCACGATTTCGTTGCCATAATAAGAAAGAGAACAAAACAAAATTTTCTCAGACAAGAAGGGCGCGGCCGTGGGTTTTCGTTGGCCCCCCCCCCGATGAACCGGCGCGGGCGCTCCCGCGCCCCCTCCCTTTTAATAAATAAAATTTTGAATTAGTTTTGTCATCAGTAATGCAAGAATTAAAAAAAGTACTCTGTTGTTTTCACCGATTTCCGCGCGGTTGAAGCAGATGGCGCTGGGAACTGGTTCCGTTTCTGTCACCAATTAAAAACGGTCTGCTATTTTTGTGCGGTTTTTATGAGGGGATGTGGGTTGTCTGCTCTGTACAATCCTTATTGTTGCCAAAAGGCCGTTATTGTGCGGTTGGGAGTTTTTATTTGTCTATTTTTCAATTTTTTTATTTTGATCAATAAATCGATAACAAGGACCTAAATCAAAAAAGTGCTTCCTAAGAAAGTTGCGTAATTCCTTCTTCTTTTTTATTTTTTTTTAAAGCTGAAGCGGGCCGGCCATGGATATTCCGTATTACCGCCTACCACCCTATATCAGCACTGTTGTTGATGTAGAATGTTAGTCAAAGGCCCCACCCCTATCAGAGGATTTTAGGGATTAGATGTGAGGATTTAGGATTATAAGGTATATTTAATACAGAGAGAACAATAAAAATTTATTTTACCTATCTCACATCTATTCCCTAGGCCTACGTTTGGTCGGTTTGTCTTACCGTGGGAGGAAAGCTTATCTTTTGGTTGCACAATAGTGTATGTAAAGATAAACCTACTCCTCCGGTTGTGGGCTAGGCCGCAATGGCCACACGGTAAGGAAGAGCCCATGTTTATTTTTGATCAATTCATAACGAATGAGGAATATCGCTTTTCAGGATGGAGCGTTGGAATAATAATAATAATAATAATAATAATAATAAGAAGGTTCTGAATTCCAAAATTTACCCACGTTCTCTAACAATGGTTGGCGCGGCGCCACGGGGCTAAATCGCCACGTGGCGCTCCTGCGCCGCCCATGATTATAATTGTTATTTTTTGTTTTTTAATTTTATTTTTATTTTTTAATTATTTTTTTGCTTTTTACGTTTTTGTTTTATAACTTTAAGCTTTTTTGCTTTCCTATTAAATCCCCGACTTTTTCTTTCTGTATTTTCTGAAAAACCGTCATAACGAAATTTAAATTCAAAATTAGAAAAAAAAACGCAGCTGAACCAGATAATTTTTTTATTTATTTATGTGAAGTCCGCTTTTTAGCTTTTTATTGCAATTTTTTGAGCCAGAAAAATTATATTTAAGAAGTTTGAAAAATTCGAAGTATCTTAATTTTTTTAATCCATGAAAATTTAGTAGAGTAGGATTGTTTAAAAATTATAAGTATGAGCTAAATTTAAATCCCCGACTTTTTCTGTCTGTATTTTCTGAAAAACTAAAAAAATTGTCATAATGAACTTTAAATTTAAAATTAGAAACCAAAAAACGCAGCTGAACCGCATAATAGACCTATCTTGTTTAAAGCAAACTCACCACTTAGAAAATCTGTACATCACATCTACATCTTTACAATCAATCAATCTGTACATCTACATGTTTAATAAATCTTGTTTAATCCTTGAATTTCATGGAAGTTCGTGAAATTCAAAGAAAGCGAAAGTTCGCGTTCGCACTTTCCTTGAAAGTGCAGGAAAGTGCGTTCGCAACTGTTGACTTTCCTTAATTCTTTGGTGAGTACTCACTCACTCGCCATATACTATTTTACCAGTGAGAGAGTAAAAAAAACCGCACGGCCGGTGTCGCGGCATATCTCTTTCCCCTCTTTTTCCCCCAGGAAGATCTATCCCGGTAAAAAGCCGGGATAGTTTTTCCCCGGAAAAACCATCCCGCTAAACGCATAAATCTTTCCCCCTCGGTAAATTCTTTCCCGGAAAGACTATCCCGGTTAAAAACCGGATATTCTCTGCCCCTCTTTTTTATATTGTTGTTCGTTTGTTATGGATTTTAGCTTGGTTATAAGGTTTTGCTTAGGCTGCTGAGGGAAACTATGGTTTAAAATGGTTAAGGTCATTCATGGGTTTTATTTCAATAATTTTATGAAATTATGAAAGTAACAACATAACAAAATAATCATTTTAATTTAATGACGTGTTTTTGAAGAATGCCCCCCAGAATTCATATTATAAACTTTATGCAAATTTTTGAAGGGGGGAAAGAATATACCGGTAAAAACTTTCCCCCTGATTATAACGCTAAAATAGAAAATTACAAACAAAGAAACTGAGAAATCGTGAGTAAACATGTTTTAATGGAATTTATTACACAAAAATTGGTATTTGAGCTAATAAAAGTACAGCTATTCAAATTATTTTTAAAAATTCTAAGTTTTTATGATTTTAAAATTAAAAAGCATGGGGGAAATTTATCCCGGTATATTCTTTCCCCCGGGGAAAGAATTTACCAAGGGGGGAAAGAATATCCGGGATAGTTTTTCCGGGGGAAAAAATTTTTAGGGGGGAAAGAATATCCCTTGACACCGGCAGGATCGGCCGTCCACAATATAAATGCCATCTTCATATTTAAGCTGTCAACTTTCAAGGTAATAATTACCTTCAGCTTAAGAGGCTCACATTCAGCCTTGGCCTACATATGACCGTTGGCCCACATTCGGCCTCTGGCTCACATTCAGCCTCTGCAATTACGGTACCCTGTATTTCTGCCCTCGCGGCTTAATAACCGCCACACTCCCACACATTCGGAGTCTAGGTTTAAAAAACTTAGTACAGACGTCCGTAACACACATATCCATTCATAGTTACGCTACCTCCACTTTTTAACGAGCCACATCCAATTTATAATTACTCAATGCTCGTTTTATTTTTACAAAAAGTGGAGTGTTTTTTGTTTTCCTCCCACACGCACACGCACACAAAATTGTCTTCGGATTTTTCGCCTGTTTCCTTTACGCTCAAAAGCTGGAAACAGAATTTTCCTTCATAATCCCTCAATTGTCACCTAGGTCACATAACCTCGGACCCCGGACTTTCATTCCAATTTTCCAACCCTAAAAGTGTAACTTTACACATAGCTGTACCATAATTGGCTCTTTAAATACACTGGCGGCCT
>JASAMX010031410.1:0-77105 GCA_030248175.1 Microlaimidae sp. YZB2_3
AAACATTAAAAATTTTTAAAGGTTGCAAACTTATCTAAGGTATTGTTCTTGGTACATATAACTTAATTTTTTCCCGTTTGCAAACTTTAATAGGTATTTTCAAGACTTTAAATAATTATGTCAAAACCTTAAAAAAACAAGTTTCAATAACATAAATTTTTTTGTTGAATTTTTTTTTTGGCTTAAAAAACGTCAAAAAACGTCAAACTAGCAAAAAAATTCTTTATAAATACGGTAGTAAGATTATATTTAAAAACAACAAAAACGGCAGATTCTTTCACCTAAATTTTAAGGTGGCCGAAATTACCGGAATCTTAAAATGCGCAGTCAGTTAAACGCATTGCAAAGTGATTTTGAAGAAAATATCAAAACATGAAAATTAACAATTTTGAGCCTTAAATAGCAGATATTTTAAGGTTATATAGTGCTTCTTTCTAAATTTGATGCAGTTTAAACACAAAGCAAGAATTTAGAAAATCACAAAAAAATTCACTTTTTGTATGAAAATGTCGATAAGGCGGATAACAAAAATAAAAAACTTTTGCAAAAACACTTTATTCAACATTCATCCAGTTACTTTTATGCTAGTTGTTTTGTGTTTTAAAAATAAATCAATTTTCTAACACCCTAAATTGGTTACCGAAATTAAGGCCTGGTCGAAATCAGGTCAGATACCCTAAAAGTTTATTTTTTTCGAATTTCCAGGTTATTTTGTTAGAAAAACATAGTTTCAAAGTTAAAATCCTACTACGAAATTGCCAAATATCGCAGCTAAAAAATGTTATTTTTTAAGTGTTTTCTTAATTGCAAACATGTTTTCCCGTTTGTTTCACAAAAACAAATTTCTAATAACTCTTTCTATCAACTTTTGCCAATATCCCAATGTAATTTTTTAAAGTAATGCTATTTTTCGTGTAAAAACGTTTGAATCCGCGATCTGGTCTGAATTGCGTCATTTTAATTGCGGAAGAGCCAATAAAAATCATTAATTATGATATGACGTAATAAAAAAAATTTGTATGACGTAAAGAAGTATTTTGAAATTTTTAGTATTTTGTATCTTCTAAAGTTTATTAATCTTGTAAAACTTCAGTCGCGATTTTACAAAGAAATAAAATTAAAAGCTGTGAAGTTTAATTAGCGGAAAAATTTAGTAAATTACATAGAAATAGTAGTAGTTGACATTGTCTGTCAGTAAGGAGTCATCTTGAAACTTCTGTTACTATAGACCTCCTACATAATATAGTACTAGAAAATATTCCGAATTATTTTACAATATCGAGTTTATCAAATGTGAATTATCTTGTTGTTATAACCGGTGATTTTAACATACCGGTAAAATTTTGGCAGGAAGATTACACATCAAATATTGATTTGTGCAATCTTTATGCAGACGTTTTTACACAAGAATTTTTCACTCAAGCAGTTTTTGAATCAACTAGAGGCGAAAATTATCTCAATCTGATTTTTTGCAACGAAAACTTATATTATAAGTATACAAATTATAGAACCGTTATTTAACAGTGATTATAATACTATTGAATATCTAATAAAAGGCAGTTTAAAAACCAAGACGGTTACAGAAATTTATCTAGATTTTGACAAAGCGAATCGGCAAGCCATAAATGAGTTTATAAATTCGGTAGATTTCATAGGTCTTTTTCAGTCAAGCACAACTGTTAAAAATCATTGGCGCATAGTAGTTTCTAAAATCGCAGAAACAATTAAAAAATTTGTCCCATTACGTATAAAAACACAAAAAAAAAGAAATTTGCTTATCCACGACATATAGAAAAAATTAAATCAAAAAAAGAAAAAACTTTGGAAATTGCGTAAAAATCCTGTTTTAGAAGCTGCGTAAAAATCCTGTTTTAGAAGCGCAGTATAATAGATTAAACAGAGAATATAAAGCTAAAATAAATAAATATAATGAGTCCAAAGAAAATAAAATACTAACATCAAAAAATAAAAATAAGTTATTTCAATATGTCTGTATCCTTCGCAATAACAAAAACGGAATAACACCACTTTTTGATAAAAATAGCGTGTTAACCGATGACTCAAATAAAAAATGGAAATTCTTAGTTCGGTTTTTAGTAAAAATTTTGTAAACAATTTAATTCCAACCCTGGACACGCAAATTAAAGATAATTCCGCATTATCTAATATTAATTTTAGTTAAAAAATAGTGTTAAAAGCTTTAAAAAAACAAAAGAACAAAAAAAAGCAAAACGGCTTTTAAAGTATTAAATATAATTTTGCAGTGCTTTCAGACAAAAAACATATACGCCTTATTCACCGCCTATAAAGCATATTTAAGGCCTATTTTAGAGTAGTCTGGTCTCCATATCTTTTAAATCATATTGACGCATTAGAGAAGGTAGAACGCATATTTACCAAAATATTATTTTCTAAGTGTGGTCTTAACCGTAATCTCAATTATATTGATTGTTTACGCTTTTTAAATTTTAAATCGCTTGAAGAACGTAGGATTCGTTTTGACCTTAAACTTCGTTTCTCTATTGTAAATAATCTTAATGAATTAACTTTTTCACAGTTTTTTGGATGGGGAGATTACACCGGTCGAAATTATCACACTCAAAAGTTAAGAATCGAAAAAGCAAAAAAAGAAATATTTTTTCATTCATTTCCTTTAAGAGTAGCCGGGTACTGGAATGCTTTACCGCAAAAAATAATAAGTGCTTAGGCACTTAAAATTTTTACAAATCAAATAAAAAGCTTTAATTTTGATAATTTAACCAAATTTGATAGGTGCATGTGAAGTAGCCTTTTTCGCTCTGTGTATCCTTCCCTTTATTTTTTTCTTATATGAAATTGCATTAAATTTTGTGAATTCTCGTTAAATATAATAATAACAAGTATTTATAAAAGACAAGATTAAAGTGCTTTATGTTTCGTGAAATTTTTGTTTCATGTAGTTTTTTTATTATGACTGATTGATTATCTTGTCCATTACGTGTTTATGTTGTTCTTTTGAATTTTATTGCAATGTAGTTAAAGAAAAATAAAGGCTTTTTATCTTATCGTATCTTTTATCTAATCTTGAGACTATTTTAAAAACCAAACTATGATTTTATTTGTATTTCAACCAACAACATGGTGGTGTTATTAGAATTTAATATTTTTTTGGCTGATATTTGTATTTTTTTGTAATTGTGATTGCAAAATACCAATAACAATGAATGAAATATAATATTCTGATGAATTTTGTAAGATTTGCGAAATCCTACATTCAGTATTAGCTATTTATGACAATAAAAACCTTTTTATTACAATAAAACAATAATAGCAAACGCTATAAATATCATCAGGAATCAGGATATAGATTTAAACTAAATAAAAACGAATAAATAAAAATAAAATTAAACGTAGTAATGATGGTAAAAGCCCTTCCATTTAAACGGTTACTTTTTATTTTTACAGAGTTATAATCATTATAATAACAATATTAATATTTTTTTATGTTAAAAAAAGTTAAAATATACACAACTCTAAATAAAGCATTATAGTTCTTACATAAAACAACATTTAATCTGACAATAGGCGGGTAAAGATTTTACGCTTAAATAACCCCTAATTACGTACACAATAATTACAGTGAAAACAAAACACTAAACGACAATAATAAAAAAGCTAATAAAACTGTCAAACAATTGAGAATATTAAATTTCAAATCCAATTGGGTTTTTTGTGGAAAAAATACAAATTAAAGCTAAAGTGTTCCAGGCTGAAATTAAGGGCGAACCGCTCTCTGCCATGAAGAAATAAACAATAAACCGGTCAGCGAGAAAAATTTTAAAAAAGTTTTCAGTGGTTATGTAACCAATTATTATTTAGTTGCGTCATGTGTTTTTCTGCACGTGATATTTTCTCAAAAAACGAGTGGTTACTTTACCACTCATCTATTTTCACCCTAATAGAATTTATCTTTAGTATAAAATGCAAAAAAAATTTTATTCCGTTTTCATTATTTAAAATTTTTTTAAAATTTGCTAATGAGTTAGCTGAAACTATGTTTTTGGGCAAAAAATTCCATATCTTTTTTATTCTTTTGGAGAAAAAATATTTGCGACAGTCTAAATAAAGAATCTCGGCAGTTCGCATTTTAAAGTCAGTTTTGCGCAAAAAATATTTAGTTTTATCAAATTTGAATTTTTTGCAGATTTCTGAGGATTCATTTTAAATAAGACAAGTGTTTTTTCTAGGCTTTATCTTTAGTAGAGTAAAAATATTTTTATTTTTCTACGTTTCGAAACAACAGCGTGTTTCTTCGTCAGGAAATTATTCCCAAATTCCAATTAGTCCATTCATTCAGCATAGCTAATAACTGTGTACAAGTTGAGCGTTTTTTAAAAGCCATTTTGCTTATTTGTAATTAAATTCTTTTATATAAATATTCAAGTAGTATACTAGCCTTGAAAAATGCTCTAAGAATAGAGCAGGAAAAAGGGGCGATTTTTCCCCGGGCGTATGTTTAGACAGAAAAGATGTGGACTAGCCTGAGATGGACATTATGTGGACTATAGGAAATTCGCATTTGGTTTGGGCAGCTGCTCACTAAATTAAAATTTTTACCATATGATAATGATTTGTTTATAAATTGATTTAATCACACAGCACTGTTGGATTTTTTTTTAGTTTGATGAAATGTCAATTTAAAAAATCATACTCACAGCAATCTTTGACAAGCGCGAAATCGCCACTTTTTCAATTAGAAGGTTATATTTGTATGTGTAAGAAACAACTATAAATTTGAAAAAGTGGCGATTTCGTGCTTGTCAAAGATAGCTGTGAGTATGATTTTTTAAATTAACATTTCATCAAACTAAAAAAAATCCAACAGTGCTGTGTGATTAGATCAATTTATAAACAAATCATTATCATATGGTAGAAATTTTAATTTAGTGAGCAGCTGCCCAAACCAAATGCGAATTACCTATAGTCCACATAATGTCCATCTCAGGCTAGTCCACATCTTTTCTGTCTAAACATACGCCCGGGGAAAAATCGCCCCTTTTTCCTGCTCTATTCTTAGAGCATTTTTCAAGGCTAGTCTACAACTTTTTTGAATTAAATTAAAAAATAGCCTAATAAACTATAGTTTTAGCTGCGCAATGACATATGTTTATAATCATTCCGTTGCCGAGATATACTTTTTTAAATAAAAAATAATATGAAGAAGAAGATAAATTTAAATTACAAAATATACCCACGTTGTTTAATTATAGTTAGTGCGGTGCAGTTGCGCTCCAGACAAAGTTTATCTACGTTTTCTAAATATAGTTGGCGCGATGGCGTGCGCCAATGATTGCAATTATAATTTTTAAAGTAAAAATAATAATAATAAGAAGAAGATGATGAACATGAATTACAAAATTTACTCTAAGTATAGTTGGCGCGGTGCCGTGGGTTAAATTGCAGTGTGGCACCCCGCACCACCGATGATTACCGGCGCGTGGCGCTCCCGCGCCACCGACGCTTATTATTATTTTTTAATAAATAAAACTTTGAATTAATTTTGTCATCAGTAATGCAAGAATTAAAAAAAGTAATCTGTTGTTTTCGCCGTTTTCCGCGCGGTTGAAGCAGATGGCGCTGGGAACTGGTTCCGTTTCTGCCACCAATTAAAACCCGTCTGCTTTTTTGTGCGGTTTCTATGAAGGGATGCTGGTTGTCTGCTCTGTACAATCCTTATTGTTGCCAAAAGGCTGTTATTGTGCGGTTGGGATTTTTTATTAGTCTATTTTTCAATTTTTCTTTTTTGATCAATAAATCGATAACAAGGACCTAAATGAAAAAAGTGCTTTCTAAGAAAGTTGCGTAATTCCTTCTTCTTTCTAATGAGCCCATGTTTATTTTTGATCAATCAGTAACAAATGAGGAATATCGCTTTTAAGGATGGAGCGTTGGAATAATAATAATAATAATAATAATAATAATAATATTTAATAATAATAATAATAATAAATAATAATAATAATAAAAAGAAGATAGATAGATATAATAATAATAGATAGAAATAATAATAATAATAATAATAATAATAATAATAATAATAAGAAGAAGAAGAAGAAGAAGAAGAAGAAGAAGAAGAAGAAGAAGAAGAAGAAGAAGAAGAAGAAGAAGAAGAAGAAGAAGAAGAAGAAGAAGAAGAAGAAGAAGAAGAAGAAGAAGAAGAAGAAGAAGAAGAGAAGGAAGAAGAATAAGAAGAAGAAGAAGAAGAAGAAGAAGAAGAAGAAGAAGAAGAAGAAGAAGAAGAAGAAGAAGAAGAAGAAGAAGAAGAAGAAGAAGAAGAAGAAGAAGAAGAAGAAGAAGAAGAAGAAGAAGAAGAAGAAGAAGGTTCTGAATTTCAAAATTTACCCACGTTCTCTAATTATGGTTGGCGCGGCGCCACGGGGCTAAATCGCCCCGTGGCGCTCCCGCGCCACCCATGATCAACAATTACACGTTCAGCTATTTTGCTAAAATAGCTACATAATGAAACTGGATAATAATGTTTTTTGGAAGATTTTAGCCCTTTTTTGAAAAGTGGTATTACAATTGCTTTTTTCCTATTTTTATTATACACTAGCAGTACTATTTTCGGAGCACAGAGAATCGGCGCTTCAGAGCTAATCGCCAATTATACAATCTTCCCAGCAACTTTCCGTTTTACTATTTTTCTAATTTTATAAAGGAGAGCAAAGAGTAAAGCCATAACTTATTTTGTCAATTTTGTTGTGAAACAATATTTTTTGAAACTAAAAAAAACAAAACAAAAATAGTCCCGAAAATGCAGATAAAATAATTTAAAACATTTTTGAAGATTAAATAAACTTAAAATCTCTTAATAGCAGATTGGAACTCTGAGCCCTAGTAGCTCAAGAGCTTCCTTTGCTTTAACTGGCCCAGCTCTAGAACATAAGAGTATTAATACAAAACAACTGTTGAATAAAAAATGCCAAAAAGAAATATTTTAATTTATATAATAATAAAAATGTAATATAATATATTTTCGCAATAATAAATTCTGAGTAAAATATAATAGTCATTTCAAAATATGTAATTTAATCACGTATATATTTTCAATAAATTCATTTTCTAAATTAGTTTCAGACGGCCCAATTAGAAGAAACAAAAAAATTATTAAATTAGCTGCAATAAGTTTGCTCTGTTTAAAAATAGATACATGCCAGCTAGTTAAAGCTACGATTTAATAAAAGCTAACATTATCTAATAATAAATATAAAATATATCTTTATTATTGATAAAGATTTTATAACCCACTAATTATTAGACTATTAAATTAGGAAATAATTTTTAGAAAACATGTGAATGTTCTTAGGGTTGTAAATCAAGATAGTTAAAAAAGAAACAAAAATCAACTAAAGATAAATTCTATCAGGGTGAAAATAGATGAGTGGAAAGTAACTCGTTCTTTAATAAAATATCACGTGCAAAGAAACACATGACGCAACTAAATAATAATTGGTTACATAACCGCTAAAAAGTTCTTTTTAATTTTTCTCGCTCGCGGGTTTATTGTTTATTTTTTCTTGGCGGAGTGTGGTTACGTCCCTATTTTCAGCCCTGGAAGACTTTAGCTTTAGGATGAATACTAATAATAAATTGGTCCATTTCGCTAAAAATTTATCTAATCGACAATAGATACAAGTTAATCAATCAAATATACAAACAGTAAACACAATCATTTGACAAAACTTGGCAATTCCTCGTTGAGGAAGGAAAGAACCAGAAAACAGTTCATACCAAACGTTTGAATAAAATAGACTAAATAAAATAATTTTTGTACGATTTTTGCTTTTTTTTGTGTTTAAGTGTAAATTTACTTAGAATAATGAGTTTAATTTTAACAGGGTTTCAAAATCGGTTTTAAAGTTTCCCAAACTGCTAGTTTTCATGGCTCTGCAACACTTGACAATAGAAAAAGTAATAAAGAGTTAGTATGTGCAATATTTTCTGTTTTGATTCCAGTGCGAGATGCATGTCCCATCTTTTTCGCTGTTAACTTTAGCGTTTACAATTTCAACAGATAAATGGCAAGATTGTTAGAAATGGCAAGAATTCAAAAATATATCGTATGTAGCATTTAGTATATTTTTTTATTTTTACGGCTTTTTTAAAATTCCATCTTTTTGCGTGTTAATTTTGATCTTACAATCACAACAAATACACTAAGACGCCTTATAAGTAAACGGCAAGAGTTCAAAAATATATTATATGTAGAATTTGACTCCTTGACTGCTGGCTCCGTAACGCGACCGTTCAGAGAAGAAGCGCATGTTAGTTCGGTGACGACCGCGGCTGTTTTCCATATCGCTGCTGCTGCTTCTGCAAATAAAATTGAAAAGTATTTAAAACGAAAGACGCAAGGCCATCTCTTAATGTTAATAGTGCAACTTGGTACAGATTTAAAAACTATGGCCATCGGGACGGATAATCAAACGCTGTAATTATATTTAAAACAAAAGACGCAAGGCCCCATCGCTCAGTGCTCACAGTGCAACCTGATACAGATTTAAAAATTGGCCTTCGTTCGGGACAGGTGATCAATTTTTAACAGGAAATTAATAAAATAAGAGCCATGAGGTGCGATCAAAACTAGTTTAAATCCTATTTAAAAGCGTCGTCGGCGTATATGGCATACTTTGAAAATAGTCAAAATAGCATACCTTTTTGAGAAATGGAATTTTTTTCAGCGGGCGTTATTTTTTTTTAATTTTATTATTTGTAAATATTAGCCTACTTTTAGAATTACTTCCTTTATTAATCTTTAGTTTGCTGTTTAACCTTTTGGAATTTTTTTTCGTCCAAAAAGCGCTGCAAATCCGCAGAAGGCCTTCCGCGTCACCACCACAGTGTGTTAAACTTCGCTCCTTGGTCGGTCGGATGCAAAATTTAACACAGTGCAGCACTGGCGCGGAATACTTTTTGCGGATCAGCAGCTGAAGGAATCCCAAAGGGTTATCTTAATCAACCAATATACAATATTTTCTTTCAATGTTTTATTTTTGTGTACAAATTTATTATTCGTTATTTGTACAAATTTGTTATTTGTTATTCGCTATTCGTTTATTATAAACTTTAACCTTTGCAACATTTAAAAAGTTTTTTAAAGGTTGCATAAGTAATCATACAAAAAACAGACATAGTTTTATTGTAATTTTAACTATTTCCTTTTTCGTTTTTCTGTTTTTTTTTGGATAAATATAAACGTAAAGCAAATAGATTTAATTTTAAATAAATATAAAATATAACCTGGACTGGTCGTGGGAGAATCGATCCCATTCATCCGTGTCTTCGGTTATAATAATCGCAGGAGTGGAACCGGCATGAGTTCTCCGATGACTTTTTAATGAATGGTCAGCTATAATCATTTTAAAAATTTATTGAAATTTAATTTAATTTAATTTAATTTTAGTATAGAATCACTATTACTAAAAAAATTTCTCAGGACAGATTTTTCTGCCTGCTACTTCTCCTGCGTGACTAAGAAGCTCTTTTAAAAATTCTAATTTAACCAAGGAGGTACCGCACCATTAATTTGATTTGGAGCCCACACGTCAGGATTTTAAGGACCCTCAAAATGTTGTATAGTATTTGTGATCACGTCATATATGGAAATGATTGTGGGAGGAGCTGTTTAAGCCAACTAGCGCTTGGTAAAAATTGAATCTCCAATGAATGAGAGATTTCCGAGCCTAAATCTAAGGCTTTTTTGTTTTAAATTTTAAATTTTCATTCTCAGAGTTTAAATAAGCTTAAAACATAGCTTATTTAAAAAACGGAGCTCTGGAGATACTTTCGTTCTAAATGACCAGAGCCCCAAAGTGTCGTATGGGAAGATAGATACTTTATAACCATTTTATTTTATACAAAACATAACCGGGTAAAATTTTAGATAAAACAAAACTCAGTAAGCAGAGCTGAACCCGGCTACTGTAAGTTAAAACAGAAAAGTAATATTTTTTAAACTATTTTTCAAATGAACTACCAAAAGAAACTTAAGTATATTAATAAGAAATCAATTCACCTGAGAGTAATTTTTCAATAAAACCTGTTTTTATGGTTAAATATTTTAATATAATAGAAAATAATAAGACGACCCCAAGTACATAGAAGCGAAAATAACCAAGCGCTGACAAATGTAGACAGGCCGATACAGAAATTGAACCCGTAACGTCCAAAGTCTACTCTGGCGTGCTATTCATTACACCATAAGTCTGACAGGGAAAAGGAAAAAATTATCACTTTTTATTAACGCTTGTACTTTGAGTTTTCATGCAAGGGACACACACGTCGTATGTATGTGTCACACAACAAACCTGATAAAGAAGGTTGTCTCAGGTCCGACATTCTGTTACGCCTGGCCCAAGCTCTCCACTGCATCCTGTGAAATCATAAAATATTCAAATAAAATGTATAATATACACATAAGCAATTGAAATATACAAACAAACTGAAAAAAACTTATTATTTTAACGCTGACGAAAATATATTTTTGGTAAAATTCAGAGCGTTTGATTTTAACAAGTTTAACTAAATTTCTAATTTTCGCTAATAGAAACACTCCAGAGAACAAAAATGTAATTTTAAAAAAAATGTGGAAACATATTACAAAACAAAATACATAATAAACTTACATATACCAAAAATGTGCTATATTAAACGCACAGTCAGCTTGTTTTTAGTGTAGCATGTAATATGTTAGACAAGTTGCGCCTGATTTTTTTACAAACAATTAATTTGGGTTGGTTTTGGCATCATAATATTACGATTTTAAAAAAAAAGGGTTATATGGCTTCATTTAGCAATAATATAATGTCTTCAAGCCGTTCAAGTCCGTTCCATATTTTAAAATGAAACTTTTTTTCCGATTCTTTGAAGGACCGCCTAATTTCAAAATGTGAAACGGAAATTAAATAGTAAAAACTTAATTTGTAATAAGCGGATGAAGAGACTAATTGATGTTTTAATTTCTCACTAAAACATTTTTTGAAAAAAATTAAATTAAAAGTAATAAAAAACGAAATTGCAACATATTTGTTTGTTTTATTTTATGTTTTGTTTAATGTTTTAATGTTTTTTTTGTTTGTTTTCTTGTGTTATTATGCCTTTAAAAAGAAAAAAAAATCGAAAATACCTTTTGATCGTGTGCCTGGATCGCGTTGGTACGCTAAGAGTAGCTGGGGATTCACTTCTTCTCTTCATTCTTGTAACACTATTATTATTATTATAAAGTAATTATTATTATAGATTAATAATATTATAATTGTGGAACGGAGTTTTTCAAGTACGATTCTGTAGATAGCAGGAATTTATATTATTTTTACAGTTTGAATGAAAGATGTTTACTACCTATCAAACTTATTTTATTTTTGATCAGTTATTATTTAACAAAAGTTTTGTTATCACTGTTATCAAAACTTAATTAATTTGCCAAATACGCGAGTGTTTTTTTTTTGTTTCTAGTACAAAAAATTTGAATTTATGCTTTAGCACAGGATTTTTTTTTTTTGTAAATATTTGCAAAGAATTTAGCGTCGTGCAATGAATTTAAAAAAAACGATTTAAAAAAAGCTAAAAATTAGAAAAATTAATAAAAAAATTGCAATTTATACAGATAAAAAGTATGAGCGCTCAAAGTGAAGCTATAATATTGTGTTCATACAATGTATGTGTATATTTCAAAATATATTTGTCGCAAGAATTCACTATTAAACACTAGTGTTGTAAAAAGTATTGATTTTTGATTATTTTAAGTAAAAGTAAAAGTAATTTGAAAAATTTTAATTTAAGTATAGTTAGACTAAAAGTAATTTGTGATTTTTTTATTTAAGTAAAGTAAAAGTAAAAGTAATGGTCAAAATTTTATTTAGGTAAAGTAAAAGTGAAAGTAAGACCTATTTTTTTAAGTAAAAGTAAGAGTAAAAGTATAATAAAAGTAATTTTAAAATGGAGCAAAACACCGGTTTCGGAGCTTAAGAGCTCCATTCTACATTTTTTTTGATAACTTTATGGATAAATTATCATTTTAATTAGTTTTTTAGTCAAAATAAATCGTTTTAGCGTGTTAGCGGCTTTAAAAATTTTCTTTTGCTATTCACTTTACAACAAGTTTATAAGGAATCTACTCATTGAAATTACTTAAATTTTACTTAAATTAATTTAAGTATTTGCAGCGGAAAATCCGAGTAAAAGTAAAAACAAAAGTATTTGAAGTTTCAAAATTCGAGTAAGAGTAAAAGTAAAAGCAATTAAAATTTCAAAAGTCGATTAAAAACAAAAGTAAAAGTAATCCAAAATCCGTTACTTTTATTAGTTTAAGCAAGATTATATAACAAAAAAGAATGTCCGACTGTACACTAAATGTTTGACCAAAATTTTACAAGAAAAGTCGTATTTCTGAATTCATGAGCGACTTTTCTTGCAAAAATCCGCCATTTTCTGCTAGTTTTCCCGCGCTACGATTTTTAACACAGTGTTAGTTTTCTCGCAGTGGGGACTACGACTTCTTTTGCACTCTATACTGTGTTATTCGCGCTGCGATTATTTTCGCACTGCGAGTCTGGCTGCGCAACAAAAAATACAGACGCTGGTAGTTAATTTCAATGGAGTAAAACAATTTAAAACTAGTTTTATTTAAATTTAAAACGTTGGAAAGTTAGTTTATTTCATTAAAACTAAAAAGTTTTAACATCTTAAGGTAAGAAAAACGACTTTTACTCATTTAAACACACAATTTTCGCTCCGCTTTGTTTTAATTTTTTGTTGCGCAGCCATACTCGCAGTGCGAAAATAATCACAGTGCGAATAAAGCAGTATAGAGTGTAAAAGAAGTCGCAGTCCCCACTGCGATAAAATTAACACTGTGTTAAAAATCGCAGAGCGGGAAAACTAGCAGAAAATGGCGGATTTTTGCGAGAAAAGCTGCACACAAATTCGAAAGTGCGGCTTTTCTCGCAAAAGTTTGTCAAAAATTTAGTGTACAGTCGGACATTCTCTTGTGTTGTATATTCTTAGTTTAAGTAAAAATAAAAGTAACTGTCGCTTTAAGTTAAATTGCACAGAAACTGTACATTTACAATAAATATTACTCCACGAGGTAGAAACTACAATAATGACCGACGACGCATTAACTGGTCGATTTTCTTAATTAAACACCAAATAATTTTCATTTTACAAAGACATATGTAGGTATATTTTAACTTATGTTTAGTGAAACATATTTTAATGTATTCTAAACATATTCTCTTGTATACTTCAGTACAATACTTGTAAACATATTCTCTCGTATACTTCAATACAACTATTGTCTAAAGCCTGTTCTGAATTCATATTTAAATGTTTTAAAATATCTACTTTTAAAACAGACCTCTGTGCAGCCGGCTTTTAAATTATATTACAAGTTCCTAAAATACGACTCTTATAAGGAATAATAGGTTTAAGAATAATCCTTTTAACCTGTTTGACAAATATATAACTAAGAAATATTAACAAATATTTTATATTTGTTACCCGCCTTCCAGATCGCTCAGATTTCGTTCGGAGGCGCTGTACGCGAGAGAGGCTGTTTCAGCTGAAGATTCCGATATTTGTTTTTCAAACCTTTTTTTCGTTTCGAACCTTGGAACGAAAATAACATGCAAGTAAATTTAATCTGGTTTAGATCACGTTAAAATTTTAAGGACTTTCAAATAGCGGGTACTATTCGTGATTTGCGGCTATATGTTTTGTTCTATGGGAATGAAAGTAGGAGGAGCTTATGAGTTTTTTAAGATTGTTTTGACCATCGTGCTGACTTTAATAAAACGTGAAATTTACAACACCGCGATGCGTTTTTAATTTTTCCGTCGTGTTACTTGAAATAGTCTTAAAATGCACCGAGAGAACGGGGCCAAAACTTATATTAAATAAAATATATATAACATATACAAGGAAAAATATGTAGCTAGAGTAACTTACTTAAATTTGGCTGGCCTTAATTTCGGCCACCGGCAGATATTTTTACTGTTTACATATAGTTAAGAAACAAACTGCGTGTGACTAGATAGAAGACATGCCGATTTGTCTATCCATAGGCAGTTCATTTCATAATTTTACGCATGACAAATGGCCGAAATTAAGGCCTTGACCGACTTTATGCAGCTGCATTACATTACATATTGTTTCACTTTTAGTTTATGTATCTATTTCATTTTAATTGTTCTTTAATAATTGGATCCCAATTGGAAAAATAGAATCTTCATTCACACTGAATATAAATAAAAAGAACAATCCCGTTTTAAGCTACATGTATGTAAAGCTACTCAAATAATTTTTTTTTGTTAAAAATTTACATTTTGTTATACTTTTAGTTTCTTTTATTTTATTTACATTTTGTTATACTTTTTGTTTCTTTTATTTTGACTTCATTGTGTTATTTGTATCTATTATTTTAAATGTTTCAATAAATTAATATATTACATTAAAGATTTCAATACTTTTCTCTTTGTTCCGTCCAATGCAACGCTTTAGTATTGTCCAGTACCATTTGGTGAGCCACGGCTTTGACCAGCTCATCTTCGTAATCGCCAGGCTGTTTCTTGAAAATTTTAAAAATCGATAGATCAATATATATCAAAAATCAATATTAAACAGAAAAAAGTTAGCCGTGCTTTGCTCGCAAAAAAAGAAATCGTGTGTTAAAAAAATATTTTACGATGAAATCTGCTTGATATCATAAGCGTTATTTTAATAAAACTCGAAAGGGTTCTATACCAACGCTTCCATTTATGCAGTTAAATGGAAAATTAAAAAAACCCCAATAATGCAAATTATATATAATCGACCGAAGTCACGTAAGAAACAATTTGCATATGAATGATTGCACGCAACTGATTGGTCGTTCTTTATGATGTTTATTACAATAATAGTACGTTCAGCAGTTTTTTCGCGGTTTTCCCTCAAAAAAAATTAAGGTGCTTCAGCAGTTGCGAACGCACTTTTCATCCAAATCGTATGCAAATTCTTTTTTGCGTGACTTTGTTCGATTAGTGACGTACTTTGTTAGTTTGCGGCTCCATTATTTGTTGGAACATTACGTAGAATATCACCGAAGAAAAGAGGACCAACATACACACGACATAATACCAAAAACTTATAAAATTCAAACATTTAATTAAAACACTATTGGTATTGAAATTAAAAAAGTTATTTGAACACGGAATGTTTGTTTTGACGATGCAGGGTCGTATAAAAAAAGGGCATTTACGGATGAAACTTGGACCTGAAAATATGTAATTTTGATCCGGAAAGGGGGGGGGGGACACTCGGAGCCCAACGTTTGAAATCGCTAAAATCTCTAAGCCTAATTCAAAGCCCAAACCTAAGCCCGAAACATTTTTTAACTTTCGGCTCTAAATTCCCAAAATTTTTCGATGGCTCGAAATTCCCAGTTGATAGCCCCAAACACCACGTATCGTTTTGAATACATTAATTTTTAATATGAAACGTGCTTTGGTCATATTTAATGGTTAAAACACTTACAAAAAACTTTAAATTTGGAAAAAAATTTCAAAAACAATCTTTAATACATATTTGTTTCGTGCATAAACTAACTTTTTTAAGTTAAAGAACTAGATTATAGTTTGGGTTTTACAGGAATTTTTTGTAAAAAAAAAACAAAATGTAACTTTAAATTTGGACAAAGCAGTACAATTAAATATTCAATTTAAAGAGGGGCATTTAAAACAATTAAAATAAAATTAAAAAGTTTTGAAAATTGTAAGCTTAACCCGTTACCACGATCGCCTGTTCCCCGGTTACCACGGTTAAACCTTCTTCCCACCGTGATGGTAACTTCTTCTGACCATTGTTGTGATGTGTTAACTTCACCGCGGTTAAATCTACGTATCTCCGCAAAGAGCTAGCAAGTTGAAATGGTAAAAGCTGGTACGTTAGCAAATATGTGAAATTTTAACTACTTATACAGTATTACGTTCCACTGAGGTATGAATTGGGTGAAACGTAGAGTTAAACATGGTGAAGTTCACACACCACAATGTTGAGATGAAAATACCACCACCGTGAAACAAACGTTTTAGCGCGGTGGTGTGGTACTCAGGTTTTACCGTGGTAAGTGGAGAACTTTTTGATCACAGGGACGGGCTCAACCTGGACAAAAGCTTTGGTGCAGAGCCTCAAAGAGTTCTTGAAAACAGTGTGTCTTCAAGAACTTCTAAACACACAGTCATCTTTTATATAAGATTGAATTTATTTTTTAAACAGAACAATATTTTATCTAAAAACTTCTGTATATTTTAACTGAAGGCTTCTTTTTCCTTAAAAACCATAAATTTTATAAGTTCTCGTTCTTACATATCGCCCATCGTCTGTGCCACGTAAAAAGTGCGGTCGCGTTCCTCTAAATCATCAATGAAATTCGAAAGCTCCAATTCGTGTTTTTTCTGAAGTTTTGCTTTTTTAATTAAATAGGATACATTGCAGCAAGTTGTGATAATTTGACACAGTTCGGAATACGACATTTTATTTTTTATAAATTTTAAACACTCTACTATTTTAACAAATCAAGAGAAAGTTAAGCTGGGATAATTTATTGGATAAAGTTGTGAATTAGTTAGTTATTTATTAGTTATAAAGTTATCTGAAGCGGAAATATAGCTTTGAACTAAAAATTTTGCTAATTAAAAAATATAAGAAAAAATTAAAACATAAAAAATTAAGTGATGTGTAAATAATAAAAAAATCAATCCAGAACATTTTTTTACCTATTTAGAATTATTATGTTTATTTACTTACATTTACTCTAAATGCAAATGCTAAAGCAGCAAAAGATTTTTGTTTCAACAAATTATTCCACTTGGATATTAAAAAAACTTTCTTGCATTTATTCCACTTTTTTTGTACCGCGCTTTGACACGGATGTCGTCCTGTAAATTTTCCCCTTACAGTAAAAAAAATCAGTAGATTTTATATATTATATTTTTTTCATTTATGGTTTTGCAGCATACAGAAATTTTAAACACATTTAGAAAAAAATTTTAACTTAGATAAGTTTTAAATTAATTTAAAGTAATAAAACAAATTTTAAACGTTGCTCAAGCGATTCCAAAATAAATGCAACCTGTGTTTTATTTAATACAGCAAGCACTCTGAAATACTTTGGGTAACAAAATCGACGTGATAAAGATAAAATTGGGTTTTATATCAAACAATAAAAATAAAAGTGATAAATCGATAATTTTTTGCAATAAATAACTTAAACAGCTGAAAAAACTATTGTAGCTGAAAATATTTTACTGATTTTTTACTGTAATAATAAAAAATACGTATGTTTTTTTAATTTTAAATTGGTTTAATTAAACTCAAATCCCACCAGGAAGCGACATTACTTAAACACTGAATGTTGTTGGATTAATGCCAGCAATTCATTTCAAATCCATTTTCAAATTTTTGAAATGGTTAAAATACAAATATAAAGAAAAATATACCAATTTATATCTAAAAACGTCATTTTTTGTACAGAAATACATTAAAAAAGCATGTAAAAACTATTTTCTGTCATAATATATGTTTTTACCTATGTTTTTATATTCTAATATTTATAATATTTGATGTATAAGATTTTGGCCCATTTTATGTAAATTACAAAATAAACTGACAGTTAAGTTAAGTTTAAGTTTAAGTTTAAGTTAAAACGAATTTCGAAACATTCAATGTAGGGTAGCGCATTTAATTTCGGCACTTTTCCAGATTGGCAATTTTTGATTTTGGACTATATCTTTAGTAATCCTGGACGGAATACGACGTTTGATAACTCAAATGAGAGCTAATTATATGTAGATGACTGTCGTGAGCTTTTTATTTGTTATGTTATGATATTTTTATGTGAAATTGTGTGATTTATAAAAAAAATGATACTCGTTTTTAGAACATGGGCATTTCATGATTACGCAATAAATTGGTTTAAAAATTAAACTGTCCTGGTAAAATTTAGTCTATTTTCCAAATTTTTAATCCCCGTGGTTCTACGTTGCATTTGTGGTGAGCAATCGTTATAAAATAAAACAGTGTAATTTCGGCACACATATTGCTGTAGGTAAAAACGAGTTGAATTACGTGGTCATGTGTTAAATTGTAGTTATAAATAGTTAAAAGACAACGTTGAAATGTGTAGGGGTCATAGCACTGCACTTAAACTCGATTAAAGAGGTCCTTTTAAAAAGTGCCGAAATTAAATGCATTTTTTTCCCAAATTTTGTTCATTTTGATACCATTTGGCATTTTAGCTGTAACTTTTTGCCAGTTAAACGTTGAACAACAAGTAGAAGCTTAAATTAAAGAAAACTGCCTGGAGATAATAATAGGTCTTTATATTTTGAAAATGATGATTTTTTGACTGAGAAACAATCGATTGTTTGTAAAGTGCCGAAATTAAATGCATACATTTAATTTCGGCAATTTTCCATTTTTTTAAAAACTGATTTAGTTAAGTAAAAAAACTACTTTTGTACAGTGAAACTTTTGTGACGTAACGCAGTATCGTAAAGCTTCAAAATGATCTATCAAACATGAAAATCGAGCCATACAGTGAAAAGTTACATCGGAAAAACAAAAAAGTGCCGAAATTAAATGCACTACCCAAACTCCAGCTGTATTTTTCACTAACTTCAGGCCGCGTAATAAAATTAATTCAAAATACAATGGGTATTTCCGTTATAGGCACCTTGCACTGGAATTTGGTTTATACATGAAGCATGCAATATACATAAGCGTCACCATAATGGATAATTAACTTATCTCGTACTTATCTTTTGTAATATGCAGATCAACCAATTGAAATTTCGCGCGCTTTTGATAGGTTGGTCTGCATACTACGAAAGATAAGTAGGAGATACGGTAATTATCCATTATGGTGACGCTTATGTATATTGTATACTTCATGTATAAACAGAGTTGCAGTGCAAGGTGCCTATTGTTTTTTTATTTTTTTATAACTATTCTGCGCGGCGGCTGTCGCGACCGCTCTGTCGTTTCTACAGTGCCGTTGAGTTTAATCTTGCGAATTAATCTGTTATTTCAATTTAAAAATATTGCCTACGTTGACTAAAATTGGTTGCGATCGCATTTTGACTAAAACGAAAGTCTTCCAGGCTGAAATTGCGGGCGTAACCGCTCTCCGACAGGAAGAAATAAACAATAAACCCGGGAGCGAGAAAAATTTAAAAAAAAAGTTTTCAGCGGTTATGTAACCAAATTATTATTTAGTTGCGTCATGTGTTTCTCTGCACGTAATATTTTCTCAACGAACGAGTGGTAACTTTACCACTAATCTGTTTTCACCCTGATAGAATTTATCTTCACACTGTATACCTAAACACTACTTTGGTTGATTTTAGAATTGTTAGTTGTGAATGCACTTTCAAAATACATTAAACCATAATTCCAAAAATTAAAACAGTGGTTTTTAAATCAGTCATAATGAATTCATAGATATCTAAAAAAATAGTTTATTAAAAACAAATATATATACAATTGAATTGTTCAATATGTTTTATTAATTAATATATTAAGCAAAAAATAATTTAGTACATAGTTGTGTTATTTTTCAAAGTAGTACCTAAGTAATGCTTTAATAAAGTGAAATTTATTCGGTGTAATAGCTAGCTTATCAAAACGTTTATAGATGTGAAACACAAAAAACCAAATATACATTCTAACAAAAATTTAAATTCGTATATTAGCATAAAAATTTTAAAATTTCATACAATTAAAATATAAAAACATAACAATAATAACAATTTTTTGAGCAAAAACAAAAAAAGATTATTTTTCCCACATTTTTTATTTCAGTTAGCATGCAGTCTCAAAGTTTTTACGGCAAATCGCAGTTTTTAGTTGAAAAACTTGTTTACCTCCATCAAACATCCAAACAATAACAGGTTAGCCAATTGAAATGCAAATTACGCCCATATAACTTGTGAAAATATTTCGCATTGTTACAATATTTGTGTCAATCACTCAGTGTCTGTCTAATTTCTTTCAATTTTTCACGCCAGACCTGTGAGACCAAAGTGGTTTTTCAATAAAACCTTTCTTGTTTGGAAGCGCCCACTGGTCGAAAAGAAAATTACTTTACACAAGGTCTTACGGATGGTGAAGGTTTGAGAAAAGTAAGGATCAATTGAAAGTTTAAAAATCCCGATGAAAATATTTAATAATAATAAACTACAAAAATTATATTATTAATAAGGAATAATAAGTTTTTATCAACTGAATTCTTTTATTACCGAAAAAATTTGTTGTATTGGAATTTACTGTCGCGGATAGGGTAGATGGAGCCGAGGGAACTCGGAGCCGTAAGTTGGGAAGTTGGAGCCGAAAATAAAAAAAAAACAATAAAACGTTTACCTAAGCCTAAGCGAAATCTAAATCTAAGCTCAAACCAATTTTACTCAAGGGCTCCAAGTGCCCATTGTTCGAGACTCCAAGTTTCCGAAAAATCCTGATGGCTCTAGGTTTCCTACTAAAGACCCCGTACCCTATCGCGTAGCCCTTGTTTTTATTCCGTAACGGCATTGTTCGACACAGTTTCTATTTATTATGTGTTATTTAAAAAAAGCTATTAAATAGTTTAAACCATGTATTTTGTATTACTCCCGCTGTGCTTATTTTAGTTTTTATGCTTATTACTACGTGGATTTGGTCGCGATTTGTGGTTCACTTAATTAAATAGAAATTATATTTATTGTCTCAATACGTAAGATTGCAACACTTTTGCTTCTTGGATTACACAAAAAACAAAATATGCCACTAAAGGCTGGTTCATACTTATGACAAAACGTCCTTTGGACTTTGTCCAAAGGACAAAATCCAAAGGGAAAAGTCCAAAGGGAAAAGTCAAAAGGACAAAATCCATAGGACAACGTATTCATACATTTGTCCTTTGGACTTTTCCCTTTGGATTTTGTCCTTTGGACAAAGTCCAAAGGACAAATTCTAAGTAGCGTTCATACTTCGTCCAAAGACAAAAGTCCAAAGGACGTTTTGGCTTTTATAAAATTGTCCTTTGGACTTTGTCCAAAGGACGTTTTGTCATAAGTATGAACCAGTCCTAAGTATAAAAAGTTCTCACGCATTTTCATTGTTATTTGAAGTTAAAATTTTTTTGGATAATTTTTAAATTTTTTTATTATTTGTAACTAGTCATAAGTGTAAAATTGATATTACAAAAGTTAGTTATTACTATTATTATCATGTAGCGGACCAAACCTTCAAATAAACGCATTGAGCAAATTTATAATATTATCTTATTTCAGTTTTCATCATTTCCATTTGCTCTAAAAAGCGTAAGCGAAAGCATAAGCAATGAAAAGGGGTATTTTTGAATAAAATTTCCAGAAGTATGATTTATTACAGCCGAGGTGACGGTTGGATGTCCTAGATGTTTTAAAAAAGAAAGATGTTTTTTGACGCAGAAGTAAACGGTAAGGGTTAAAACAAATATCCTGCCGAAATAAAAAAAACTCCCTAAAATTTCGCATTTAACTGTCGATTAACACCACATAACATTGTTTCGCTTTAAAATTGTTTAAAATTCAATAAACTAGCCCATTAACTTCCTGTGAATCGCGCTCATGAAAATTGGAAAATGATGCGCTTTGTGACAATACGCATGTCAAAATGTCGCCATATATTTGTCATTTTGTCTCCGCGCGAAAATATCGCGTTCGCCCGGGGACATCTTCAAACGCGATAATGTTTAAAGAGTGTTGACTTTTTTTCCTCTCAGGGGGAAATTGACAATGTTTTAAAAAAGATTTCCTTTCGCAAGAGCAGTATAATGCGCTGACATTGAAGATTTTGTAATTGTTTTCTTAAATCCCTTGCCTATTGTGCACATTGAAATACGCATGAAATTACCCAAAAATTATGTTATAGTTTCACATAGTCTTATTATTATCGCCAATACATGTTGCACTATATTCGTCTAGTTTGTTTTTATAATTTTTTATTTTATCCGTAGTTATTTAAGTTTGTTTCTATTATTAATCAGCAGAATAATTTAAAGTACTGATGTTCCCTAAAATTCCAAATTCAAAAACTAAACTATTAACATCAATGTTTTAACGAATTTTAAATATATTTTAGTATATAGTGCCTCAATCTGCTGCTTACCTGTCTGTCTGTTTGTTTTGCTGTTTCTTTTGTCTATTTGGTACAAATTAACATCACAACAAATTTGGGTAATGTTTCTTAACTGCACAGCTTTTTTTAGGTAAATCGACAAAAAAGAGAGTTGCTCATTTCTATTTTTGCAATTTTACATTTTTTATAGTTTCTATAAATTTTTACAAATTGTACAATGTGTACTGTTTTTTTAGAATTTTAAGAGTGTTTACGTTTATATCGACATATTAATAAATAAAACTAAAAATCCAATTAATAATTTAACATCACAATAAATTTGGGTAAAGTTTCTAAGCCGCAAATTGTTTTTCCGGTAAATCCACCAAAAAAGACAGTTGTTCAATTTTTTTGCAGTTTTTAGAAATTCTATATTTTATAGTTTTTACTATGTGTACAGTTTTTTTTTACAATTTTTTTAAGTGTTTACATTTTTATCGACATATAAACATATAAATAAATAAAACTAAACTCAACGGCACTGTAGAAGCAACAGGGCGGTCGTGAAGGCTGCCTGCCGCGCAAAATATTTATAGAGAAAATTAAAAAAAAACACAGATATACACTCGGTGTTATTTTCTTTTTTATTTTTACCATTTAAAGTATTTGGAAATGAATTTGAAATAAACCGCTGGCAGTAATCCAACAACTTTCGGTGTTTAAGGGCTCTCCGGGCAATTTTCATGAGTATGGAAAATCAGATTTTCGGCATACGAGATCTTGGCATATACAGAAATGTTGTTTTCGCATAAAAAATGAATATGGGTGTTAAACAAGCAGATATACCACGATTATAAACTGCACGTTGATTGTATTATTGGTAGTATGGTGTTGAAACAAATGATATTTAAAATCAAATTGCAAGAAATTTTTTTAAAACTTTTGAAAATATGCACTACTCAGTATTTATTAGGAAAAATAGTTGCAATAAAGAGAAACTGTTACCCTTTTTCACGTACATAAAAATTATTTGAAATGTTTTTGTATTAATGATTTAATATACGATATTCTGTAAAAAATGGGGGTTAATTTCTTCAAAATTGCGGCGAAACGTGGATTTAATTTAATTTGGTAAAATTTAAAGCTCCAAATAGTATTTTTTTATTGAAATATATGATTTTTGAACGATCATAATAGCATTCGTACTGTTGATCTGTTGTGTGTGCATATTTTAGATTTAATAAAAGCCTGGGGTTTATAAATCTCCGTCAGAAAAGTTGGGCAGATGGATGGGCTTGTGGCGAAGTCGTATAGGTGTGACGCAAATAGCGCATGTCGTACATCCAGTCCCACACCACAGTCAAAAATTTTGAGGTCAAGGGATCGAACCCCACAGTAAACATATTTTTATTGCCAAATTTTTTATTTAACATTACTATTTCGGATTAATTATAATTTTTTCAATAAATCATATAGATTCAAAACTAAAAATGTTTGTAATTATTTAAACCGCATTTGTTTCCTAGTTTTTTCCACTCATTCGAATTTTCATCGTTGGGATATTTTAAAATATTTTGATGCTTTTTTATTACAATAAATAATAAAATACATTTTATGTAAGTAAAAAATAATTTTTGTTCTGTATTTCAACTGGTTTTTTTTTTGAAGATTGTGTGAAATGAAAACTGTTCGGAGAGACCTTAAATAATAACGCTTCCTGATAGCATTCGAATTTATAAATCAAAAACTTTTTTATAAATATTTCCTAACAAACAAGAATCGTTTGGTTTTATTATTATTTTTTTTTAAAATTGATTCAAAATTTCATTCGCTGCAGAAGTTATCGTAGCGATGGCAAACTTTTCGCTAGAATAACAATTGTGAGGAATATAAAAGCGAAGCAAACACAGGATTTTTCGAAAACCGGGACTTTTAAAGTACAACTTGGCTCTATAAACATCTTAAACAATTGAAGAGTTGTCCGTGGAGATCTTCGAATACTTGACACCTTAGTTTGCTTTTCGCGGCTTTCTTAGTTCCCGCTTCCTATACAAGTTTAGAAATCAAACACACTGAATTTATTGTTATTTTTAAAGTTTTTTTTGTTTTATTTTTAATTTGAACGTAAAATCATTAAATTTTTATACAAAAATTTTCTTAGGATGCCGAAATGGAAATTTTTATTTTAAAGTTATAATCAAGTGTTTCAGTTTTTATTTTATAACTTTTTAGTGCTACATATTTTTCAAGGATGAGTTGGTTTTTTCAGAAAGACTAAAGCATAGTGAACATGGTAACTAACATAGTGTTTATAAAGCTGTTTAAAGATTTAGCCTAAACGTTTAGCCTTTAAAGCTGTTAAATGTTGGTACATGTTAAATGTTGCTGTTAAATAAACAAATTGTTGAGGCCTTAATAGTTTTCTTGGCTTATTATTAGATTCTTTACGTTTAATTAAGCATTTTTGTAATGTTCTAATGTTATTTTACGACTTTTAATTTTAATGTTTCACTGGGTTTAAATACCTAAGTGTATAACTGTAACCGGCCACTCTTCTGCAATGTAGGATAAAAAGCTGAATCTAGCTTATATAAATATCCGAAAATCAAACCATTAACCGATTAAAGTCTCGTAAGAAATAATTTGCATAAGCATGCTTGGCACGCAGCTGATTGGTCGTTCCGTTTGATGTTTATTTCAGTATTAAATAATTTGCATAAGCATGCTTGGCACGCAGCTGATTGGTCGTTCCGTATGATGTTTATTTCAGTATTAAATAACTTGCATAAGCATGGTTGGCACGCAGCTGATTGGTCGTTCGTTTGATGTTTATTTCAGTATTAAATAATTTGCATAAGCATGGTTGGCACGCAGCTGATTGGTCGTTCCGTATGATGTTTATTTCAGTATTAAATAATTTGCATAAGCATGGTTGGCACGCAGCTGATTGGTCGTTCCGTTTGATGTTTATTTTAGTAATATGTAGTATAATCAGCAGTTTTTGCGCGATTCTCTAACAGAAAATTTAAGGTGCTTCGGCAGTTACGAACGTACATTTCAGCCAAACCGTATGCAAATTATTCCTTACGTGACTTTAGTCGATTGTGCATTCTGCTTATTTAATAATCATTTGAAGTGTTTTTTAAGAACTCTTGCTTGTGATTTTTTTTAGGTTCACATCAAGCCTGAGGTTTGGGTCCGTTTTTAACGGCAAATGCTCTAACGTTCGACCAAGTATCAATTTTCGGGTGTAAATCAACTCCCCAACTAATTTATTAAACGCCAAAGGGGCAGATGCGGTACAAAAAAGGGACACGTAGTTGTCAAATAAATACTTTGTTAAATGTTTTTGTTTCTGTTTTTTTTTGCTTTTGTAGTATAATCATTGGTTTTTGGTTTTGGTATTGAGAAGTTTTTGACGTGGGCACAGAGTTTTTACGTAGAATCTAGCTTGAGACTTCGGTTTCGGTTAATTTTAAGGATCTTAAAATGGCGGATAATATTTGTGATTTACGGCGATATGTTTTGCTCTGTGGAAACAAAAGTGGGAGGAGCTAAAAATTAAGGATCTTCAAGTTCATTGCTGATCCATTTTTCCCAAGCGCTCATTGGCTGAAAGTAATTTTGTAACGTCATAACCCTGTCGAGATCTTTGACACTGAACAACTTCAATTTAAATGGAAGGTTTCTGATTATCGTGAAAACTTTCTTGGTACAGAACCGGCGGTTAACTAAAAGTTTTCTAAATCGAATAAAGGAAAAACCGGAAAAAAAAGTTTTAAGATGCTGCAAAATATTTCCGTGGCTATAAAACTAAAAAAAACACATAGTGCTGAATTGTCATATTGCAATATTTTCACCAAATAATCCGATGTAAAATTAATTGACTTGCAAAAAATTGTTACAACTTTAAATTAAAAAACACATAGGTTTTTTTACCAAATATTTTTAAAAGCTCAGTTTCTGTAATCTACAATTTTTGGAAGAAAAAAAACAAACCAGAAAAACATAAAAGAATTATCAAGTCATAAAAACACTTTCTGCAATGTAAGATGGAAAAAAGCATTGTGCTGAAAAGTAATTTCACATTGTAATAATATTTTAAAGTATTCATTTGACCTACAAAGTATCCAATGTCGTTTTTGTTCTGTGTTTTATTACACTAAAATAACATTTTAAAAATATCCGACTTTGTATAAGACAAAAAATTAATGCCGCGACAAAATTTTAAACATGATCGAACGTAAATAATTTCAATTGCAAATGTGTTTTGCGTACTTTAGGTCTCTAGATCGAGTGCGGACTCAGATACTTTGTACTGAGATAATATTTATGGTTTTATGATATTTTAATGTATAGCATTTGATTTCGCAATTAGCGCCAAGTAATATCGGCCTTACGGATCCTGTTTTATGCATACTAAACTTTAAACTTTAACCAAAAAATTGACTGTTTTCGAATATTCAGTCTCTGTCTTATTTTGACGTTTTTTATATCCTCTTAGGAGTGTAATTAAGTCTCGAATATTAGTTTTGTTGTAATTTAACACGTTTTTAACAATTAATTTTTAACCATTTATCGGACGCGAAAAAAATTTTTGTCCGCGGTTCTTATAATTCATGAATGTTGTAATATAACAATGTCGCAAAAAAAAGAATAGTTTCTTTACAAGTTTTTAGCAAAGTGTTTGGATTTATTTGTCAATAAAAAAACAACAACCCAATTTTGTAACCAATGAATTCGCAATTAGAGAATGAAATTCTATATATTTATCTTGTTTTTATTTTTATTTTAGGTGCTTCAACTTTCTAAATTAAAAAAATTGAAATAGAAATATTATATGTAAACCCTGGAGGTGTAAAAATCTACGATTGCTTAAAGCAAATTCAGTGATATTTTCTGTTGAATCCTGCTCATCTTTAAATTTCCTTTAAATATTGTTGTACCAGCCCGAAAATATTGCTAAAATGACTGCAAATGCTGTAGGAAAAGTGTGTTTTGTTAACTGTTTGGAAAGAGGGTAAGCATTTTCTTTGTACTATACAGTTACTCCGAATTATATTATGACCTTTTGCTTGTTTTTTTCTTTATTATATATATCTATACCGTTCCTTATTAACCAGTCTATCAACAGATTCGGTGTATAAGCGAATCTTGATTTTTTTTTGAACACATCAGAGTTTTATTTAAAAGTCTGAGAGCCAATTATCTGCTTTGAAAAAAACAAACCAACCAAAAACAAAAACAACTATTTTTTAAGAATAATGAAGTGTGTTAAATGCAATGCACGTCTTATGTTATGCGTTTTTATTTAATTCCAGTTTTTTTGCTATTGTAATGCGTGTTTGGAGTTTTTTTACGTTTCTTCTGGTACATTTTTGCTGTTTTTTTTTAAATTAATTACTCTGTTTTTTTTCACAGCGATCAATGAAATGATCCAGTCTTTAAGACACTTATACATTCGCTAGTATAGGGTAATTTGACGTGGTTGTATTTGAAAGCTCAATAGAACTTTGATCACTCATTTATGCGAAAAGATATTATAATTGGGCGTGGATGAAGCTCAAAAGCATGAAATTTTAAGCTAGGAACATCACTGGAGACACTGTCCTAAAACTTTATAGGCCCCAATTGTAAAAATAAAGCTGTTTCAGCAGCCGTTTAAAAAATAAAAATAGCCCTGTTTTTAGCATTGTATTTTTTTGTTTTTAGGTTTGCAACAAAAAGTGTGTTTATCAACATATCTCAACTAATTATTCTGATATCTATAAGTGCGCTTAGAAAAGCACCCAACTCATCTGTTCGATTGAGCTTAACTGTACTGGTCTCTTTTCTCATTTGTTTGCAAATTTTTAATCTCTATATTCTCTGCGTCACCGTTATCAACGCCTACCGCACTGCGATGGGAAACGAAGACACGTTTTACACACCGAAAAAACCGAATCTTCGTGCGTTTATACTTTACACCTCGTTCAGGGAAGTATTTCTGCTGTTTGGCGGTAAGTGGCGACCGATAATTTTTTAAAATTAAGCTTTATTATCGTAGGCAAAAATTGTTATAACTGAACAAAAAATATAAATTTATTATACTTACTTGTTTCAAGAAACAACAATAATGCTTGTCAATTTTTTTTAGCATGTTAATTACCTGGTTTATTGATCGAACAGAAAAAATGGGCACTTTTTACAAAATATTCTTCTCAAAACTATAATCATAGATAAGATATATTTTAGTAAACTACTCAAGCGAGCAAATTACTAATTGGACAAACTTGTTAACTATGTATAGAACAAAAATTATAAAACATAAAACTACAGTACGGGCACATTTAGTTAATGTATGACGTAACAATACTTAAGAATTAAGCTTTTTATCTTGACTTGTTTTATATGAATTTTCTATAAAAAGCCAATCGTATTATATTTGATTTATTAAACTACACGAACTTCAATTATGAAAAAATAAGACAGATATTTAAATTTAGGTGAAGATTTTGCATGTGATATTACAATTCTAGGACACGAGGGTACTGGACACGAGGGTACCAAGCAAATAAAAAATACGTTTGGCACAAATATGTAAATTTTTTAAGATGAATGAGCTGAACTAAATTTTAATCATAAGTCGATTCGTTTTTAATTATAAATAACATTTTGCTTGCTTTAATATCTTGCAATTTAATAGTAAAAAAACTTCGTATATTGTTTAAAAAACATCATACTAATTGAACGAAATTTTTAAAGGTCATTTTACACACAATTAATACAACGGACTTTTAATAAAAACAATAATAATGTTCAAAACTTTCTCCAAAGCTTCGAATCAAAACCCCGCCTTTGCAAAAAGAAAACTGCAGAATTAATATAAAACAATCATGAATGGAATTAGAACGCCCAAAGTTATTTAATTAGTGTTTTTTTCTAAATTATATACTCGTATGAAAATACGAAGCGAATTGCAGTTTTTTGCTGTCATTTATTTTATTTAGACTCTTTTCATCGACTTTTGGTTAAATTAATTAATTTTTTTGATAAAATCTTTAGAAAAAATAACTTCTGCAAAAATAGATTTCAGTACTAGAACTGTAAAAAATATCTTTTTGGCTTTTTTAGTCCACTCTAGCTTAGGGAAATCACTTGAACACATGTTGACAATTTAAAACAAGACAAACAAAATGTGCTTTTGAAACCCAAAAACATACAATTGTTAGATTTTTCATGTATGATCTTTTATGCAATTACATTTAAGTATAGAGTCGTGAGTAAAATAGTCCAACAACGGATCTTTGAGAGCCTTTAAAGCCCACTATTGCACTGTAAACTTTATTTTCCTAAGCCTAAGCAAAACCCAAAAAATAAGCTAAACTTTCTGATAATATTTTAATAATAGTGTGCTTTTAAAAAATACCTAATAATTTAGTTTTAAAAAAAGCAAGCAATTGTTTTTTGGAAAATATTTTACTAAAATGTGTTTGCAAGGTTATTAATATAAGAATTATTTGCAATTATTTTTGCAATTATTTTTTTCCAAAGGCATTATTAAAAATTCATTTTTCTACACACCACGAAAAATAACCACAAAAATGTTTTGACAACACAATCAAAGCATAACAGCAACCTTAATGTTTATTATCTTTCGAGTCGTCTCATAGCTTCTCAGCATTTTAAAAGCTAGTTATTATTTTTTAAAAATGCACAAATATGTAGACAAATAACACGAAAATCTTTGAATGTTATGAAATTATTATTTTTGTTTTATGTCTTCTCAATATTTTTTTTTATAATCTTACCTTTTATAAGTCAGTCAAACAAAGTAAAAGATTTTTAAGTAAGACAAACTATTATTATGCAATAAGTTTATCCCGCTTTATGCGGGAAAGTTATGTTTTTTGCTCGTCAGTACCCTCGTGTCCAGTACCCTCGTGTTCCCCTTCAATAATGAATCGATTTTGCTGCGATGTTGTGGTGAACGCAATTTTTTTAAGCCCAGTACCCTCGTGTCCAGTACCCTCGTGTCCAGTACCCTCGTGTCCAGTAGCCTCGTGTCCTGTTCCCGATATTACTAAAGAAAGGCAGGATAAAAGCGAACACTAAATCATATTGAAAAATTTTTGATGGGAAATAATTTTTTTATCAAAAACATATGAAAAATAACCTATAGTAAAAGGTTTTAGTGCACAATAAAATAAAAAAATAAACAAAAATTAACAAATCTTTTAATAAAACAAAACATTAGGCTTCTTCCTTTTACCTTTTAAAAAAACGAAAACTAAGTGAAGGAAAAAATCTTTTTCACTATGCGTTACGTTACTCAGTGCTATTCCGTTTTTATTCCGCCTTTCTTTACTAATGTCATATGCAAAATCTTCAAGACCTTCTTTTACATTCGAATTTCCATTGTAATCCTTTTAAATTAATTCTGACCTTTTTGTTTTTAAGTGAACTAATAGTTTATCAGCATATACATTCGGGTTGTTTCCCTATTTGTAAGTAATTTCAGCTATTTTTCTATTATTTTAGAAAATTGTATGAAAATAAAATAAAAAGTAATTTCAGCTATTTTTTCTATTATTTTGAAAATCGTATAAAAACTAAATAAATTTGGTCATTTTTAAATTATTTAAAAATTCAGGGATGGGTTGTTTCCCTATTTGTAAGTAATTTCAGCTATTTTTCTTTTATTTTAGAAAATTGTATGAAAATAAAATAAAAAGTAATTTCAGCTATTTTTTCTAATATTTTGAAAATCGTATAAAAACTAAATAAATTTGGTCATTTTTAAATTATTTAAAAATTCAGGGATGGGTTGTTTCCCTATTTGTAAGTAATTTCAGCTATTTTTCTATTATTTTAGAAAATCGTATGAAAATAAAATAAAAAGTAATTTCAGCTATTTTTTTCTAATATTTTGAAAATCGTATAAAAACTAAATAAATTTGGTCATTTTTAAATTCTTTAAAAATTCAGGGATGGGTTGTTTTCCTATTTGTAAGTAATTTCAGCTATTTTTCTATTATTTTAGAAAATCGTAAGAAAATAAAATAAAAAGTAATTTCAGCTATTTTTTTAATATTTTGAAAATCATATAAAAACTAAATAAATTTGGTCATTTTTAAATTATTTAAAAATTCAGGGATGGGTTGTTTCCCTATTTGTAAGTAATTTCAGCTATTTTTCTATTATTTTAGAAAATCGTATGAAAATAAAATAAAAAGTAATTTCAGCTATTTGTTTAATATTTTGAAAATCGTATAAAAACTAAATAAATTTGGTCATTTTTAAATTATTTAAAAATTCAAGGATGGGTTGTTTCCCTATTTGTAAGTAATTTTAGCTATTTTTCTATCATTTTAGAAAATCGTATGAAAATAAAATAAAAAGTAATTTCAGCTATTTTTTCTAATATTTTAAAAATCGTATAAAAACTAAATAAATTTGGTCATTTTTAAATTATTTAAAAATTCAGGGATGGGTTGTTTCCCTATTTGTAAGTAATTTTAGCTATTTTTCTATTATTTTAGAAAATCGTATGAAAATAAAATAAAAAGTAATTTCAGCTATTTGTTTAATATTTTGAAAATCGTATAAAAACTAAATAAATTTGGTCATTTTTAAATTATTTAAAAATTCAAGGATGGGTTGTTTCCCTATTTGTAAGTAATTTTAGCTATTTTTCTATTATTTTAGAAAATCGTATGAAAATAAAATAAAAAGTAATTTCAGCTATTTTTTCTAATATTTTAAAAATCGTATAAAAACTAAATAAATTTGGTCATTTTTAAATTATTTAAAAATTCAGGGATGGGTTGTTTCCCTATTTGTGAGTAATTTCAGCTATTTTTCTATTATTTTAGAAAATCGTATGAAAATAAAATAAAAAGTAATTTCAGCTATTTGTTTAATATTTTGAAAATCGTATAAAAACTAAATAAATTTGGTCATTTTTAAATTATTTAAAAATTCAAGGATGGGTTGTTTCCCTATTTGTAAGTAATTTTAGCTATTTTTCTATTATTTTAGAAAATCGTATGATAATAAAATAAAAAGTAATTTCAGCTATTTTTTCTAATATTTTAAAAATCGTATAAAAACTAAATAAATTTGGTCATTTTTAAATTATTTAAAAATTCAGGGATGGGTTGTTTCCCTATTTGTAAGTAATTTTAGCTATTTTAGCTATTTTTCTATTATTTTAGAAAATCGTATGAAAATAAAATAAAAAGTAATTTCAGGTATTTTTTTATAATTTTGAAAATCATATAAAAACTAAATAAATTTGGTCATTTTTAAATTATTTAAAAATTCAGGCATATTTTATATTTATCACTTAATAATTTTAGGCATATTCTTAATACTCTACGTGGATCTCCTGTCGTATGTAATGCTATTGGTGTCCGTCGGCTGTCTGTCTTTCTCTATACTTTTGTCGTCCATGAGTTGGAACGTTGCAAAACAGGTTGAAAACTATTGTTTATCCAAAGAGAATCTGTTGTGCGAGAGAAATTTGCATAATAATTGGACAAGTTTCTCCATAGAACCGGATATTTTGCTGGTGGAACCGGGACCGCCGCCCTACGACTTGGTAGCAAACGCTCCTCCCACTTACACAGAAATACAACAGCAGGATACTCATTATTGAAAGAAATTCGTAAGAAGTTTCATAGGTTTTATATTACGTGACCACCGCCGATTTTACGTCATTAAACGCTTAGAGAAACCAGGTGCAGCAAAAATTGAACGTTTATCCCGATGGAATACGGCAATAAAAACAGGGTTAATTAAATCTGAGATACAAAGTCTAGGTCTCGAAGAATTATTAGAGATTTAGTGCTTTTTTGAACATTTGGACATTTATAAAGAAATATAATTTTGGTTTTTCATTTGTCGCTTTTTCGCAGTGCTTGTTTTTATTGTTTATTTTGTTTGTTATAATTTATTTTAAAAAAATATATTCTAAAAGTCGCTTCTTTTGAATTTTTTTATAATTAGAAGGAATCTTCGGTCTTCTTCAAAACGATGTAACTGAATTAATTTATGAGCAAGAAAATTGTATATTAGCAAATAGATCAATGTAAAAATATTTCTATCTACTTAGATGCAATACATTATTGGTATTTTATGCATGTACTATCTTTTTATTGTGTAATTTATATTGAGTTTTTTGTGGATTTAATATTTGTATAATTTGGTATTATGTAATTTAATAATGAGAATAATCGAAATCTTTTCGGAAGTACAACGAAAATAGTATTACTAGATTACCCACATTTTTACATAAAAAGATTTGTCATCCTATTCCAAAGCTTTTAAGGTTAATAATCATTACATGTAAAACCTAAAATAACAAAAAAATTATAAACAGTATTTTGATTTTTAAATTATTGTCACAAAAAAGGTGTATTGCTCAGTGATTGAAACAGCGTTAAAAATCTTTATTCACGTAAAACAAACAAAAAATGAAGAATTTTTGCTATTAAATTGGCACGTGCACGAGTTTTTTGCAAATTTTTACTCAAAATTGAGTATATATATAATCAAAAATATATAATAAAGGAAAAATGATACAATTAGAACAAAACACTTAAAAACAAAAGTCCCATTTAAATGGGACCTGGGGTCGCATTCTGAAGAAACCCTTATATTTACCCCGTTAAATCCATTTCAATGAAAATAAAAAAAAATAAATATATATTTTAAATAAATAAACCTGCCGCATATGGGACAGAAAATGATTGCAATGATTTTTTTTTAATTCTTTTTTCTCGCGCCGCAAAACCACCTCGCGCAAAATAAAAAATTTAATCAATGCGCGTATTTTATTTTTTATTAAATTAATCCTACGGGAGAAAATATTTAACCACCTCTCGAGTTGGATAAATTCTTATTCTTAAAACAATAGAAAAAATTTAACCCGACTTTTACCCAGGTAAAATTGATTTTTCACTCGCATCCTTAAGCACGTAAAAAAAGTTAACCCGGGGTAAATTTTAACCGCGCGTCAGAATGCGCGCCCTGGTCCCATTTAAATGGGACCTGGTCCCATTTAAATGAGACTTGTTTAAATGGGATCAAATAGGTCCCCATTTCAATCGGATTCCATTTAAACAGAACCTATTTAAATGTGACCTGGTCCCATTTAAATGACACCCTATTTAAATGCGACTTATTTCAATGGGATCTTATTTAAATAACTCCCATTTAAATGGGCCAGCCCCATTCAAATGGGATATATCCCATTTAAATGGGACAAAATTTCGAAACGTTCTATTTAAATGGTGCCTTTGTTATTAAGCAGGCAGTTTGTCTAAGTTTCTCATTTTTTTCTGTATTATATATTTTTGATATAATTGGATACTCCTTTGTGTTATATCTAAAAAGTTGGTCAAAAAGTTTTTTGGGTAAAATAATTAAAATATTAATTAAAAAAATCTTAAGTTTTTTTGTTTTTATTTTAGCATTTTTTTAGTTTACTTTATATAAGACTACGGGCTTTATATAAATTTTGAAATTTTCATTTCTTAAGTAATTTAGTTAGGTATACTTGGAAGTTCTTAGGTAATTAAATTAGTGTAAGTAATTTAGTGTAATATATAGTGTAATTTTAATTTTATTACTAAGAATTAAAAACCACTAAGGTACTCACTCACATTAGTAATTTATGTGGAATAAGTTCAAGCTTTATTTGAGCAGTTGTTGGTATGTAATTTTAAATTATCACAAAATACGGAACAGCAGAAAGACATTGTAAAAATAACGTTTTTGCCTCAAAATTTAAGCTTCTATTAAAAAATTTTATTCGCCGCGATACAAACATTTTTTGAAAAATTGTGATAAAACGATAAAACACAGTCCTTTTTCAAGAAATACAATATATATTAAATCAATACACACTATAGCACCAGAAAAGTGATATAAACGTACATATAAATTATATATAAATGTAGCGAGAAACGCCCGCGGTGGACGGAACTGCCAGCTACACTTGTTGGGCGGATTTTAATACTCCCTTTTCGTCGTGTGTACTGAAGAAATTTTACTTTAATATTACCGATTTTATTTTATATATTCCGCCGGTACAATTTAGCCAGGTATAGCGATCGGTAGAACGTAAGGCAAGTTTTCCACCTGCTTTGTAGCGTCATTCAAAATAGATTAACTTTCGGGAGGGTTTTAGGTTCACGATTGGACTGGGTTCAGCGGCCCGCAGGCGGCTAACAAAACACCCCTCCCTTGTGATTTCGATTTATTACGCATTTGTTTTTGTTATTTTGTGCTATGTTATTTTTATCCTGTTGACAGGAATAAACTTTGAACTTACTTTGTTTTAAGAACACATACACAAAAATCCATCCGGACTTTACTGAAATACCGCAGAGGGATGTTTACCCCTCCTGGAAACAACACTTAGACAACGACAAGGGATTTTAAAACACATTTTATTTACAAAAAAGCACCCACTTTAATACTTTACGGTTAAAAACAGTTTATAGTTTTTAGCATTTTTAGCACCCAAAAGACTATAATTTTAAGGCTTGACCAGTTAAGCAACGATTTACGAAAACTGGGCGGGCACAAGCTTTAAGGGGATATTTGGGGGGTAAGCTTGCCGGAAATGGAACTTAAAAGGATTACCTTACGGAAAAACAAAACAAAACAAATTTAGCAAAACGAAACAGATTTAAGGGCGCAAAACTAAGGTTACGGACAGGGTCAAAGGAAAGCTTACCGACAGCCCTTCACCCGAAAAACCTGCGATTGCACCAAAGCAACACATAACAAGCACAACAATTTATACACATTTTACTAATTAAAAATACACACGAAAGTTACACAAGATTACCACAAAATACACAATTACAAAGCTTATATTTTTCAGAAACACGGTTACATTACACAAGCCCAAAGGCGGAGACTACAGGTTTGTGAGATCGACGGTCCACTTTCAGAATATGATGTTTTAAAACGGGTTCCGACCGTTATTGCAAACCTGCGTGTTTATTAAATTTACTTTGCTTTTATTACAAAAGGTGGTGAATCTGAGGCGATACCCAATAAACCTCTCGCCATAGGGAGATGGGGAGTAGACACTTCTGGCAAATTCTTACGGTTTCTGATTTAGCAATGGCGGGATGGGAGTAAAATTCCAAACGGATCTCATCACTCCATAATTACGTGGTCACAAACCAAAATCCTGTCGCAGAGAATACGAGTTCTATTCAATGGCCTACTATACCAGATTCATTTACACCCAAAAATATAGTTAAACAATCGTGACGGTACGCCATTGGCTTACTTAAAGTTAGAGCAGCGTTTTTCGACGTTTAATACTGTTTTAAAACGATTTCAGCGACTAGCCACTTTTAACTTGCATAAAACCACGCACGAAATTATAAAACAACCTCGCAGGAAAAACGAAATACAAACCGTGCAGAAAAACAAAACCCGCCACTTTTTCTTACTACCACCACTATGTAAGTTGCAAACTTTACATTTTACCATTGAGGACCGAAGCCCAGGAACTACAACCAATTGGATTTAATTAACCCAGCTTCCCATCCAATTAACACATATTCTCTCTTCCGGTCATTGGTTTTTAAGCCAATTAGCCAATTAACAATACACACGCAATTAACCGCCAAATTTAAACACCTCCCCCTCCACACAGCACCACAGGGCCCAACTTAGCACTTTTAGTCATGGACTGCCAATAGTCTACCAAAAGTGTGGAATGGCCATGTGAGCCAAATGGGGATCGTCCGCACTATTTAATTACCGAACACATTTTTATACAAACTTACCTGATTTTAACTCGTTTTTACACGATACATGTTAATATTCTCAATAGTCAACTAATTTTCGACATTTTACACATGACAACACTCGAAATATTTTACCCGTCGATTTAAATACGACTACAACACTAAGACGGGAAATGCGGCGGGGCCCCACGCTACACCTTCCCTATCGATACGAAGCTGTCCTCAGCTTCGGCGAGCCAAAAGCGAGGACAACTAGCCGACAGGGGGAGGCGCCAGATGGGGCCTCGCCGCCTGGGTGTCTTAACTACTAAATACATAGCAAAACTAGTACCATAATACCCACACGTACACATTTTACAAACTCATGACACCCAGCGGTTATAGGCCTTTAATTACACAATACATTTACACAAAGCATAATACACGTTTAAAGCTTCAAATTTTGTTCTAGTACCTATTTGACCCATTTTGCAGGGATTTTCACTAGTAAATTTTAAAATTCTTTCAACAAAACATAATTTCCATTTATACATTCTCAAAAATTATACATTTTTCTAAAATTTACACATTTTTCAACCTTAACAACTACATAACACAACAATTCAAATTATATACATGGGCTCACATATTTACCGGTTACACATTCACAACACATTTTAGAAGACAAGAACTTACTCGATTTTAAAAAGAGAGGGTTGGGTTGCTCACTGGTATGGGGAGGAATTTTGGAATTTTTTAATGAAAAGTTTGATTTACTTTAAAGCGGAAAAGAATGTGGGTGCTTAAGACTAGTAATTAAAATAAAAGAAGATTACAACAGAGCCCAGTAGAAAACAAAAAAAACTGCCTTACTTGGCGAAATTACAAGTTATGTTTCCCCCTTTTCCCATGGAGACCCTACTTACGCCAATATAAAATTTCAAATGACATTTTTCTATACACATTTTGTATTCTATACAATTTTTTAGAAAATTCACAAAAATTTTTGCCCTCTTTGGGTCTTTTGAACTTAAGGCAGCTGGCGGTAGCCTCACCTACACGTTATTAACTCAACATTTTTACATATTTTCAATAATTTTACACGAAATTTTCACATATACAAAATTTTCTCTTACGCAAAATTTACACATATACAAAATTTACAAATTACAAAAAATTTACACATACACAAAGTTTACACATAAAAATACACATTACATTCTAATTTTTGCATTTTGAAATGTCCGTGCTCTCTCCACTGTGGCATCGCGCAATGCAGCGCCATCTCAATTCTGCCGAGTTGACTAGGCCGGTTTCCTTCCGGCCTTTCAAAAATCCGAATGACATTCAAGTGGTCTCCATTGTTCCTCTGTCGCAGGGCTGCTGTGCTGTAAAGCGGCCAGCAAATAATGTCCCCATGGAACATTATTCCACCGTGTGAGCCAGGGGCGAGGGCCGGACTATCTCTGGGCCCCTTCAAAAAGTTCGCTGTTCCCAAAAGAGTTATGTACGATGTGACGCGAATCGTCCATTCCACCATGTGAACCAATGTTCTAATGTTCTGGTATTAAGAAAGGTTCCACGAAACATTAACAATCCTGGTACAGAACAAAAGGCGAGGCAAAATTCTCGCCTCTTCAAAAATTCAAAAACAATAATGACAGTATACTGTTCCTTACACTGGCGAACGTAGACGCCAGTAGACGGTCGGCAACCCAGAGGTATTTGAAGAGAAACATTATGTCTCTGGGAGCGCAAAAACACGGGAACTGTTTCCAGTTCTTTCAAAAAGTTAACTGACGACATCAGAAACAGTATACAACAACATCCATTTCCGGATTACCAGTTAATAACACGGACTCAGAAAGTAATAAACAGAAACATTACCCCTCTGGGTCCAAAAACGCGCGAGGGACTGGGGTTTCGCTTCCCCAGCCCTTTTCAAAAATACAAAGCTGTTAATGAGGTGATAGCATCTCATGACATTCTTCCATCCGGAACAGTTAGAACCTTCCGGAGCGCAGGGAATAAATACGGCGAAACATCAATGCAGGGAGTTCACAAAGGATAGTAGGCTGGCCTTTCCAGCCCATTCAAAAAGTTCAAATGTCTATACCAGGTCGCCATTCAACAGTTTCCACATGCTGTCCATGGGTCGCTCGTCAGTTAGTTCAAGAGGTTTTCAAAATTTGGGTGAAACATTAATGCACACGGTGGATTTAAGCAGGGTCGGATCCACTTCCGTTTCTTTCAAAAAGTTTGCCTACTCTATTTTCAGCAGCCTATTTTGCAAATCAACAGGCCGAATGTTCTGGTTAATGTCAGGAATTATGTCATAAGGCCACGCAACCTCATGACATCTGGTTTGAGGAAAACCCAGTTTTTACCTCCTTCTATGGGAACGCTTCCAGCTTTTATCAGTCCGAGGAGGGGCCCGTGCTCCGCCCTCCTCTTCCGAGTCTTTCAAGGTCGATTGTCGTACATTATTGTCTAGTTTTTCCACCCAATCCGGTACACAGTTGGCAAAAATATCGTCCTATGGAGCTGGGTTTATTCTCGCCCGCCTGTCTACAGAATGATCCGCAGACGAGCGCTGCTCTCTTGAGTCTGGCCGCAGGGCCCGACTCAACGAACTGTCTTTATCAGCACGCGGCGAAATTGGATCCAAATGATGCGCTCGGTTATATTTTGATCAAATCATGAGTCGTGGATTTAAATGCCGACTGTCAACCCAGAATTCACTTTCTTTACTTATAGGCGGAATCTCCCGTCCTGCAACGCAATTGAAAAATTGTTGGCAACCACGCTCCTCCAAGCCCTGGAAACGCCGGCACTGCGGGTGGTTGCAATCCGGCTGTCCGCAGTGACGCCCGTGGGGAACTCTCATTGTCTGATATGTCGGATTAGCTAAACAACAAGATTTTACAGTTTTACATATTCAAATCATTAAAAACCTAACCTTTCGTTTGCATTTTCTCTTAAAACACGTTTATTTTTGCGTGAGTTCAGACATCCTGAAAATTTAAATTGAAAAAATTTCAGGACTCTTACTACCACCTCAATTTTACCAAAATTTTTACTGATTTTACAACCTTTTGACAATTTTTAACTACATTTTATACAACTTTTAACACAATTTTAACTTTTATACTAACATTTGTGCTTTTACAACCAAGTTTTACAAAAATTTGTTGAAATTTTACTGTTTTTATACCATTTTTATACCAATGCATAATTTTTAGACCTTAGTTTATATTATTTTTATACTTTTTACACATGTTTACCGATAACAGTTTTACTACCTTGTAAACGAGCGGTTAAGTATTCCCCTTTTTACATATTTTTTCTACTATTTTAACTATTTTAGACCTGAACAGTGTGAGTTGGTAACCTACTTTACATAGCACCCCGGAATTCTCACTATGTCGAGTGGAAGACTGCAGCGTGCTTAACCAATTTTTAACATTTTTAACGTCTCACATCCATAGAGACATTACAAAAATTAATTTACACGGTGGGTCAAGGGCCTTTCCAATTGGGGTTTTCGCAAACATAATTTTTCAACAAGGGTTTTTTTGATGATTCCGGTTGGTTAATAACGTCGCAAATGCTTCTTTCGGACTCAGAGTCACCTTAGAATTTTTTTAGCTTTAAAATGTCACATAGTATTCGTGATCACGTCATATATGTTTTGCTCCGTGGGATAAGTTGTCAGAGGAGCAGTGGCAAAACAGGGCTTCAAAATGAAGGTGCAAATATGGCTAAAAAATGCCACGCGGGCCGGTTATTAGAAAGGCGCGGCGCGTTATTAGACATAAATGTGGGCGTCCCTTTATGCGCGCGGTGTCCTTTGATGCGCACGGGATTCCTTCCGTTTTGAACTATGGATTTTGACCAGAGTGGTCCTAACTGTCGCTCGAATCCGGTGTAACGGGCCAAACAAGGTCAAGCCGGTAAGTTGATGGACTTGCGGCCCGGTACACACGGATTACTTATCGTATTTAATAAACACCTTATGCTTGATTTCCCTTTTTGTTCGGCTCAGCCGGTTAATTACACAATAAAGAAGTTTGCACAATTTTTATGATTTAACCTTAGTGTTTACTCTTGCGTAGTGAGGGAACACACGACACACCCTCTTGACCAGGGGGTCAAGTCGGTTCACGGAGTGGGGTTACGGTAGGACGGGTTGAGAAAAGGAGGAATTCTTCGCGAATTCCCTTTCAAAAACTTTGCACAAAATGCTGACGAAGTCCAATATACAAAATGATACCAAACGTAAGTTGAGACCTGATCCAAATTAGGTAAATTACCAATTGACAGTAATTACTACAGTGAAACATTACCGTGTTGGGTCATAAAAATAAGAGCAAAATGGTTTTTGCTCTCTGCAAAATGTTACTGTTCAAATTGAAAGTGAAGACAGTACTTAATGCGGGCTTAAAGAGGGGAAGGTAAGGGACTGGTATGGAACATTAAAAATACCAGTACAATTTCAGAACGTGATTGGAGAAGTCTGATGGAGTCAGACTTCTACAAAAAGTTAGGGTTTCCAGCAAAGAGTTGTAAGCTCAATTTTTTCACTGAGCTCGGTAACCTCACCTGAGTAATTAAATGGCGAAACCTTGAAGCAACGGGTTTGAAAGTGAATAGTGTTTTTTGACCCAAGCTTTGCTTGGGTTTTCAAAAAGTTCCTTCAGAATTTCAAGCCCGGTGTGCATGGAAAATATGAAGCTACCGAACTAGGAAACGAACAGCATAAAGTATAGGGACGAGATTTGTCGTGGGGATTAGTTTTCAACGAAACATTAAAATTATTAGTACAATTTTAACGTTTCGATGAGGGGAAAAAAGAGGGATTGGCAAGTAGTTTTGGGTTCCGTGGTTTCTATGTGTCGTGTGGGACTGGTCTACGTATGTTTACTTGTGATTTTTAAAACTTATTTGGTTGAACGCAGTGAGTGCCTAGTTTACATGTTTTATGAATTAAACACCGCATTGACAGATTGATTACTTGCGGAGATAAATAGGTTACACAACAGATTACACAAAACGTTTATTTATGAGCGTTTACTTACGAGCGCAACAGACCGAGTTGCGGCGAACAAAACAATAGAAATACTTTTGCGCACATTGAGCAATTTGAGCACCTTGAATTAGCAAAAAGAAAAGACTATTTTTAAGGCGTTTGGAAACGCTAAGGCTATAACTTGTAGTCTTTTAAAAACTTATTTTAGCAACTAAAAACTTATTTTTGATTGATTCAGTTAGAGGCTTGAGTTTGAATTAGTTTTAAATAATTAATTTTTTAGAAATTTAGCGATTGAAAAATAGAATGATATTTTTACGAAGCCAGTGGTTGTCCTTGACGACACACCACTGAGGGTTTTATGTAACCTATTTAACTTAGGTAAATTAGCTACCAAATACGTTGGTAGATTACGTACAAATTTGTGCAAAATTCCTTATTTAATACCTGTACCCAAGGTCGTAGCCACTCCACCAGAACACTTCCGAAAATGCCGCCTTAATCTCAAGGAGAGTTCACAGACAGCCTCTGCGAACTCTCCACTCAACACAATTTCCTTACCTAAGTTGGTCGAAACCAACTATAGCGGTTGGCATCTCAAGTGGGTAATTATCAGATAAAAATAAGGTAAGTAATATAAATACCTAAGCTGGGTCTGCCAACGTAAGGGTTCCCAAATCGGGCGGTACGGCAGTTCTCCAAGTTAAAAGCGCAAAACAATAATTACAGAACCCACTGGGCCCACGCACTGCGTGGAGCGCACGTACTGCTATAAGCGACTGTTTTGACACGCACGGCGACAGGCGCGGGCAACTGTAATTTGATTACAGCGCATACATTAATATATTTTTAAAATGTTTTAAATTAAAATGAAACCATGATTGAACGCGAGTGTAGTGACTACTTAAGATATGAATTGATATTGTTAATTTAGTTGACCTAAACTGCTCAACGCTATCTGCCACACCGGCAACAACAGCTGATCAGGCGGAACCTGTTTCCGCTTAGCCTGGTTATGTTGCTGATTAAAAAGCTGCAATTGCAACTTTTTCTTCCATTGTTTACGAGTCAACCCACTAGGGGGATTCGCAAACGGTTCGTCTCCTTTAACTTTCTCTACCAGTTTACTTCCGGCCTCGCACTCCTCAGAACCAGCGACAAGAGCCACAGGACCCTCGGGCAATCCAGGCGGATATTCTACAATAACTACTCGCGAAATAGACATCGGATGATCCTTTCGACCAGACCGCTTTTCAGGTCAAATCGTAGCTTGGTCATCGAGCCGACTTTTCAGAGGCTCGTCCTTCAACTTTCCGCAAGAGAGAAACGAAGTTTTAACAATATACCCTTTTTGAGCCTGGCGCTGTGAATTGAAGAAGACCCTTGGAGCAACAAAGCGCACCTTGGGTTGCTCTTTCGGAACGTTCGCAGGCTTGTTCATGGCCTCTGGCATCACTTCCCTTTCAGGGGTCTTAGGTGCCAGCGGATTATCAGGACTCATTCGTTACGGCTTAAGCCACTGCAAATTAATCCATTCAGGCTTCCGCGACGCCTGTGACCCTTTTCCACCACATAACAGAATCTGAGCTTTTCCTTTATTCTCATCCAACACCACTACATGATACGGTCCAACCCACTTACTAGTGAACTTGGAACAGTCTGTAATTTTAACCGCAGGGTTATATTTCAGTACAATACTACCAGCGCTAATCGGTTTAATATGAACCCGTTTATTGTAATTTCGCTTTTGTCGAGCTTGCGCCTTCCGAAGTACCTTTTTCACCAGATCACGCGCATGCGTCATAGAGACTCGAGCATGATCCAGATGGTTGTCTTCATAATCTATGTAGGGCGATCGGACCTTCTGATATTTGACATCTAAAGGTACTCGCATATCCCTACCGTAGATTAAGTAAAACGGGCTCTCTCCCGTAGAGTCCTGTGGTACTCGATTATATCCGCTTGTGACAAATGGAAGCACAAAATCCCAATCATTGTATTGGTCGTCAACATAGTGAGACAACATATCACATAAGGTGCAATTGAACCGTTCCATCAACCCATTAGCTTGGGGATGGTACGGTGTTGTGAATATCTTTTTAGCAGATATTACTTTACACAACTCAGCAATCGTCGAACTCTTGAAATTGGTCCCCTGGTCAGTTAGAATCTCCAGTGGGCACCCATGCAAGGAAATTACATGCTCTAGTATCACTTGGGCCATAGTTTCAGCCTTCTGGTTTAGCAAGGCGAAACACATCGCGTACCTTGTCAAATATTTGGTAACTATCGGTACATATTTATTTCCTCGAATGGTCAGCGGTAACGGACCCAGTATGTCCATGGCGATCTTGTCAAAAATGTTTCCGACCGGGATCCGAACCAGTTCCGGCTGGGCAGCCTGAGAATCAGACTTCCGACGCTGACAAGAGTCGCAAGTCGTGACATACTTTTCAATATCGCTATGCATATTCAGCAGATAGTACCTTACCGTTACCTGAGAAGTGGTCTTTTTGACACCCAAATGTCCCGCCATTATGTCGTCGTGAGCAGCGCGCATAACTTCCAGACGTCGCCCCTTCAGAAGAGCAAGCCTGTCGGGAAATTGCGGACTACGTCGACGACGTGGTGGGTGTGTGCGACATAACACCTCTTCCTGAAGGTAATAGTTTTTAGACCATTGGGTAATTTTCTTTTGCATATCTACGTCAGTTGGCAGAACGTTGTCGAGTAAGTAATCGATGATCGGAGCGAACTGGGGGTCTAGTCTTTGCTCACAAAACAACACGGCATTTTCACTCTGCTCTTTCTTTCTGGTGTGGGACCGCAGAGTCGGACACACAACAGGTGTGTCTGCAGCTCTCACAGACGGTTCCATTACTATGACAGCGGGGGTAGGGGGTTCACCCTTCCCCTCTAGCCCTACGGTCTTTTCGATTAGAGGACCGACTTTTCCTTTAGGAACCGCGTTCCTCACCTCAAAAGTTTCCCCTTTTCCAACTGTGGATTTGCCTTCCTCAGCCGGAATCTTAGGTTCACTCTTTTTACCCCGTTTCTTTTTCTTTTTCTTGGTCAAATCCGACTCTAACATGGGAACTGTCTCCAACTCCGGAAGTTCAGGAGGAGGACTAGAGTAAATCTGTTGCTGCAACCTGCGGTTGCAGCAACAGATTTACTCCTGGACGTACCTCGCTGAGGTTGTTCGCCCAAGAGCAACACATCCGCCTGAACTCCACAAGTTCGAACCGGGGGTTCGTCCTCTTCCATCTCTTCACCCGACGGAGGATTTCTAGACAGCGCGTCAGCATTTCCATTCAACTTCCCAGCTTTATACTCAATTTTATCGAGTTTATACTGAGTAAGTAAATAAGCCCATCTCTTCAATTGATCAGAAGTACACCTTCCAGTTGAGAAGATATGTTTTAATGGAGCATGATCAGTCGTTATCGAAAATTCATGATCCCACAAATACGGTTTAAAGTGCTTCACAGCCCATACGATAGCTAGGCCTTCCTTTTCGATGGTGGCATAATTCCGTTTCAAGGAATTAAAATTCCGACTCGCATAAGCGATCGGACGCACCCCATCAGGGAACTCTTGCAACAATACTGCGCCAACGCCAGTCTTTGAAGCATCTGTCGCTAGAAGGAAAGGTTTTGTGAAATCCCGGAAGGCGAGGACCTCTGCGGAACACAACTTCAAAGTATCAATGCTTGCTGACATTCTTCACTCCAATAAAATCTCTTTGCCTTCCCCATCAGGGAGTATAGCCGACTAGCGACCTGTGCAAAATTCTTTATAAACCGATGGTAATAGTTAGCCAATCCATGGAAAGACCTTACCTCGGTTTGAGTACGCAGTACCTTGAAGTTTTTAACACAGACAATCTTGTCAGAATTGGGTTTCGATCCCTCTTGACTAACAATATGCCCAAGAAACTGCACTGACGACCTACAAAACTCGCATTTCTTAGGTTTCCATTTCAGTTTTGCGACTCACAATCAATTAAACACTTGGTCCAAGTCCCGGAGATGGTCGTCAAACGATTTGGAAAAGACGATTATATCATCAATATAAACAAGACATGAATCCCAGCTCAACCCGGCCAGCACTAACTCCATTAGTTGCTGGAAGGTGGAAGGAGCGTTACACAGCCCAAATGGCAACACATTGAACTCACAGCTCAACCGGGCCAGCACTAACTCCATTAGTCGCTGGAAGGTCGAAGGAGCTTTACACAGCCCAAATGGCAACACATTGAACTCATACAACCCTCCTGTTGGGCTCATAAACGCGGTTTTTTCCTTATCTTTCTCCTCCATTTCTACTTGCCAATATCCCGATAGCAAATCCAGAGTGGTAAAATACTGAGCTCCTCTTAACCGTTCCAACACCCCATCAATTTGAGGGAGGGGATACAAGTCCTTTTTTGTCAGCTTATTCAGTTCGCGATAGTCCACACAAAAACGGTTAGTTCCATCTTTCTTGCGCACTATCACTATTAGACTTGACCATGGACTCCTGGACTCTTGTATCACTCCTCTATCTCTCATCACTGCGATCTCTGCGTCAATTACCTGTCGTTGACTTTCAGCGACACAGTAAGGCCTTTGACGATGTGGAGGATTGTCACCCGTATTAATTTTGTGTCGCATAATGGAGGTCCGGCCCATATTGTATGGACCCGACAAAAAGACATCCCCATTTTGGCGGATGACTTGTTTTAATGCCTCGCTTTGCTCAGCCGTCAAATCAGTTCCGGTCAAGTTGATTTCTTTTGACGGATCAAAGTCAGCCGGTCTTACCCCTTTTTGCGACAATGCGGCAGCTACGCGAGCAACTACCTGTTGATTTGGATGATCCTCAGGTCGCATCAGTACATCCTCTATTAACTCGCCATTTAACACATCAGCTCGACCCATCCTGGTCCCTTGATATAAGGTGACAGGTAGGTTTGAAAAATTCACTACCTTCAAGATTACTTTACCATTCTGATATTGCGTAATTGCTCTTGCTAGGAGAAATCCCTTTTTCACCACAGCTTCTGCAGGTGCATCAACAAGTAAATTAACACAGTTCTTTAATGGACTACGTATATCTGCCCAGAACACCTTTTCATCCGTGGGGGCACCTGTATCGTGGCTCCCATTGTAGTATCAAGTCTGGTGTACTGGTAAAGAAAAGACGAATCCATATTAACCCGCGCTTGGCCCGTCCCTATCTGAAACCAAAATAAATTGGAAGTAAAGTCGAAAGTTACTTCCTTTAGGCGACGGAACAGACTCATGCCAAGGATAAGGGGTAGCGGCGAAGTGGGTTGCACATACACGTCCTCCTCAATGGCATACTTTCCCACCTCTAAGGATACCTTCCCTATGGCCACGAGTTGCACCGGCCCAGTTAACGCGATCACACTTTCATTATGCTTATAAAAAGTAACTGTTTTTACCAACAGTTCGGCCATTTCCTCATTTACAACAGACACACTAGCTCCCGTGTCAAACAACGCTTCCGCATAAATACCTTCGATCTTAACTATCCCCATGCACTCATAATGGCTGGTATTAACCACCGTCAAAGCATGTGGCCCTGACAAACAGAGGGAAGTAGAAGGTACGCCAGCCGATCGATTCTATCATCTACTCTTTTCCACCTCTCTCATCTTTTAATGCAGAATACTATAAGTAGCTTTAACAACAGCGAGATACACCCCGCAGCACACAACGCCGTCATTAACCACCATTCACTCAGGGAGGAGTCAGTAACTTGGGTTTTTAACGAGTTTTGCTCTGAACGACAGGAAAGGTAGCACATAATAATAAAAATACATACGTAATTATATCGCCCAAGTTAAATCTACATGCTCTTTTAAATATTTTACAGCGCTTACCCAGCGGTTCCTCCTCCCAATATGGTGGCAATTTCTGGGGTTGCAAAATACGGCTGTCGTATTGTGGATCGGCGATATTCTGCTCTGGTGTACATTCCCGTTGAGGCGGATCATCCTACGGGTTCGGTGACGCCGGTCGAATTGGCCCCCTCCCCGGTCATAAAAATGGTGGCAACCCCGCACTATGCCCAACTACAGAGGGGACCCCTACCATTTCCTGACCCATTTTAGCCTGCCTCTCAGACACATGTTGCACTTCTCGTGAGGGAGCGTCATGCGGACGCAGACGGTCAGGATAGTAACCAGCGGGATGTTAGGCTGGCCTACGCATGGCCACAGCCTTGGGTCGAACATATGTTTCCCGTGCCAACTTGTCATGAATTCATTTATGATCGGTAGCTATCATAACCAAGGGCGCGGGTCGCCTCTCCGGTTCTCGCAAACTAACCATTGTTTTAGACAAATTTTTATCTGATTTAGGCGTTTTCGCCTTTTTTGGTTTTGGCGCCTTTCTCACTGGTGAGGTTCCTTTTGTCAAAGGTCCTCCTTTCTTAGGAAACGTTCGTCGCATCGATCGGGGAGACGTCAACCTAGACAGCAATGACGGACCCTCGGAGGGAGGGCCGGCCGCAGGCGTCGGTAATGGAATGAGATTGGCGCATGTGAGCCGCCTAGTCGGTGCTCATGACTGCAACCCAGTATCCGACTGCCGCTGCAGTGATACCCGGGGACCAGGCTTATGGTCCCGCGAACGCCCATGCTCGCCTCGGGGAGAAAACAACTGTGATTTCACATACGTTCACCTGGGAGGTTCATATGTTCCTTGTGATTCTCTATGCTTTAGGACGATAAACACCGGGGTCTAACCAACCCTGACCCTCAGTCGTAGCCGGTCGACTTTCCGGAGCTCGCGCCGGGGGAACCCCTAACATCCCTGTTGCTGTCAGCACAGCCTCGTCATAATCGACCTTCATGGGGGTGAGCTGATCCCACTCCACACGTGTAATACATTCTAATTGGCGATTAAGCAACCGTTGTTGAAGTTCACGTTGAGCCTCAACATCTATCTCTCCTCTGGGGCGAGGTGGACCTCTTTTTAGTCCCGCCTGTTTAGCCCAAGGTCCGGTGACAGCAGCTAATGCGTTATAGTTTGATTCAGACTGTGAATGCAAGTTATACTCCTCGATCTCTCCCTCTTCAAGTTCTGGTTGGCCTTGAGCCAGTTTTTCCCGTGGTACCATTCCATATTCCTCTATAGGGAATCTAAGATCCGCCAAACCTACAGACTGATTATCCCGTTTTGCCGACGGTGACGTCCTCCTACTAGAGGTGGCATGAAACAGGGGTTCCGGAGATTGCGGTCTCCTCTGTTCCGGTGTAGGCGGTCTACCCAAGGCTTCCGCCCTTAGTTGTCGAAACATTTCTCAAAATTCAGCAGCTGAGATCTTTGGTATTGAAGTAATACCTGACCCCAATGTAGGGGCCAGAATCAACATCGACCCCACTTCCCACTCAGCATGCTGCTTCATCGTCTGACGCACTATCAACTGGATTTCCTCCGCTTTACGTTTCTTTTCCTTACAAAGCGTATGAACCACTTCAGCGAAGGACGGTCGCTTCGCTGGTACTGATGAATCAACACTCGACTGCGCCCCCAAGTTGGCCCCTGGTCTTTTTCCAGCAGGAGACTCCGCCCCAGCCCGGGAGGGTACTTCCCTCCTGTCTTTAACTTTGGCCAAAGCTGGAGCCGAGGGCTGGAGTTCAGCTCCTCCTTCAGCTTGAGGTACAGCCTCCGCTTCTGGTTCACGGGCTCTCCCTGAGGCGGAGCCAGGTCCTGACCACCCAATTCCATAGGTCCTTCCACGTTGGGAAGCGGCCTGGGACGCAAATTCCATCCCGCGTTCCTTTTATAACGCTCCACTCTCTCCCTTAATTGTTCTAGCCTTGCAGGAGTGAGGGCAGGCAGCTCGAAATGGGGCTCTCCCTCTTGCCTGATCTCGACCAACGACTCTTGCGGGGGCAGAGGTCGCGGCACCCGCTGCTGAACCACTCTTTTAACTTTTGTCCATTCTTGCGGTCTACGTCGAGCTTTGGCCAACGCGGCGTTACGCTGGCGTCTCGCCTTTTTTCACCTTTAACCGATGTTAATACAGCTCTGTGGTCTGTTCGAATAACACTTACAATTTTACTATGTTTAGTTATTTGCATTAGTTCAGGTGGTAAAAATACATAGTCTAATCTACAGTATACTTTGGGATTGTTTTGCATCCAAGTAAATTCTTTTGTATATGGATTTAGAGTTCTATATGAATCCATTAAATCAAAATTTTCCAAAATTTCTTCAAGTTTTTTTCTGCTGTTATATTTATTATCTTTTTTATTTCCACCTATTTTGTCATTATTTGCATTTAAACATAGATTAAAATCACCCGCTAATATTAGTTTATAATCAGGATCATGTATTCTTTTTAATACCTCTTTTACCTTTTTAAAAAATATTATTTGTTCTTTTTCCGTGTTTGGGGCATATACATTTGCTATTATTATTTTTAAATTATTTAGTATTCCTTTAATAATAATCCACCTTCCTTCATTATCTGTTTCTTCTTTTTCTATTATTATATTTACATTTTTATTAAACATTATACTAACGCCTCTTGCATTTGTTTTGCCATGACTGCTATGTATATTACTATCATGCCATTGGTTTCTCCATATATTCTCCATGTTTTTTGACGAATGAGTTTCTTGTAGGCATATGATATTATTACCTCCTTGTGGCACAATTTTATTTCGAAATAAATAAAATAATGATTTCCTTTTGTTTTGGCTTCCCAGTCCTTTTACGTTGCATGTTAGTATATTAAAATTAGTATCTTTTTGCATACAGTATATACACTTTATCTATAAAAAAATAATAATAAATATACGTAACAAAATTATATATATAAAAATATATATAATTTTTAATGATGGCTTTATTTAAATTTTGTGTGACTGTTTCTTAAATCAAAATTGATTATTTAATTAAGTTAATATTTTCATACAGCGACGAATAATGTAACTTTTTACTTTTTGGTCCTATTTTTCATTTGTTTTTTAATTTAGTTCATTCTTTTTTTACAGTTGTCTATGGAATATGCTAAGAACTTCTATGAATATGGACAGTCAACCTTTTTTTTGTAGGGTTTTTCTGCTTGGCCTTATGCCAGCCTATTGATTGGAAATTATTCAAATTTTTGTTCATTAGGACATTTTTCCAATCGTAACAGTTTTTTATCTTGTATCTCCAAATCTTTAAGGTCCCGGGGGTTTTTTGTAAGGGTGACACGAGACACTAATAAGCACTAGTTAATTACATTTGAATGCATAACCCTGCTTACATCGGCTAATTTTAATTTATATTATGATTACTTTACCACCATTTCAAATATTTTGAGCTTTTTACTTATTTGGCATACCCCTTACAAAAATTTTTGTGCCCACCTTGCTGCCTTATACCACCCCCACCCCCTTCCCCCTGCAGCCCCGTTACAAACACCCTACCCCCCTTGCCCTTACCTTTACCCCCTGCTTACCTATAGCCCTACTATTAGCCAACCCCTACACTGCTATTACCCATTTATGTTAACACTGGAGAAACGCCACCTATACGCTTACCTTTAACATTTTGATGTGAACCCCTACCTTTTGCGCATACCCCCATTTAAGATTGGAGACGTAGCATACCCCCCATTTAGGATTGAAGAAGTATTGCGCAGTTATTTTTAGTGATGTAAACAACCGCCATTTATTTTACGTAAAGCCTATATGTACCACCCAGACCCCATATGTGTATATTTACCCCTTTTGCCCCTTTGTGTACCCTTTATACTGGTACGCCTATTTTATTTATTTTTAGCCAAAATACATAAACTTTTTAGATATAAAAACAAATTTTAGGTTTTTAGATTAATATATGCATAGCTCTCATATATTTATTTATTATTTTTTAAAATGAAATACAGAAAAGAACTTTTTTTAAAAATTTATAGTTAGCTTGACTTAACCCCCAGTCCACGCCACTTTTTTAATGGTAGGCTATCAAGTTATTTTAATTTTTTTGCCTGTTCATTTTGTTTAACAATGTTCCATTTTTATTTCAGCTTCATGTTAGCATCAATAATTATTCGTTAGATTATGTGTAGGTATATAAAAAAAAATTTTTTTTAATGGTTTTTTTTCTTTTAGTGGAAGTTTTGTAATAGAAACCTTTATTAAAAAAATTTTTGTTTCTTTAAAGAAATTTATTAACTTTTCAAAAGAAAACAAATTTTGATTAAATGTTTTTTTTTAATTTACATCTTTTTTTATATCCCTTTATGGTTGAGGGTGTGTTGGTAGATATTTTTTAAGGCTTTCATTTTTTGGAATGTCTATATATCTTATCACTTTCTTTTGTTCTCCCAGCTTAACGTCACAGATACCCGACATCTTTAGTGGAATGTGTTTTTTTTCCGCCTTGAAGTTGTATATCAGCTATAAAAAAAATAATTATTTTGGTTTTTCACGTTTATACTTTTTTGTTTGTACTTTCTTTAAAAGTGTTTTTTTTTTCAACCTAGTTTTTCTATACATTACAACTTTTTATAAAAACTATAAACCTAAGTTGAGTATTACAGTTAAAATTGAATGAGAATTTTTAGGCAAGACCATTCTTGCATACATACATGTGTGCCTTAATATTTATTCAACAAGGTGTTGTTTACTAAGAGAATGCTTAGATTACTTACAACCAAATTTTAGCAGATTTTTTTTTACGAAATGTAACTTTTCCTGTTCGGTGGGTAAGAACGGCCTTGATTAGCATTAAGAGATTTCGGAAAAAAAAACATTAGTACAAGAATTCCTTTGTAATTTCTATTAAGGTGTAAAACGTTTTAGCTTGTTTAAGTTTTTTTGATTAAAAATTAATATTTTTTAACCAATATTTTGTTTTTAGATTTTTCCCTTACCTTTTATATCTGCAGGTACTTTTTTTATTTGTTTATCTTTTTATCTTTTTATTTTTTAGTGTTGTAACTTTAATTAAGGAGTGCCTACCTGTTTAGTCCATTTAATTTTTTTTGTTTCCAATCTGGTGTATGCGCGCTCCAGTTGAAATTTTGGAACTTGAGCGTTTTCGGGTTTTCTGCAATTTTCCGCAAGTTTTGCAATTGCTCCTTTGTTTAGCAGTATTTGAAGCACGTCATTGACTGCAAATTTTGCCTAAAAAACTTTTTTGTTTTAGAATTTTCTAATAGATTAGATTGTAGCAAATAAATGACCTAAAAACATTACTATCACAAAGTAGCACCATCCAGGCCATGCCTCACAATGCCGACCATCCTTACACATTACCCACTAAAACCCATATGAGCCATAAACCCACACAGGCTTGATGGACGACTGCTGATTGCGGCCAACATCGTGCGACCCGGCCAAGACTGTACCAATCTAAAGTATCAAAAAATGCCTATAAAATTGTATATGTTTTTTTTTTAAAAACTTTAATATAATTCTAAAAAACTTTTTTTTTTTGACTAGCTATTTCTTAATTAAAATTATTATAGCTAAAAAATACTTTCATATTTGAAGTTAACTTCTTTACCTTTATTTTTGTTGTTTATTTTATGTGTGTCAACTTTTTTATAATATACCTTTATTGGGGGCACCCCTGTTCCCTTGTAAGAGGTACTAATGTAACCTCTGGCATATATCATCTGTATCGGTCCGTTATTTAGGTCCATATCCATAAGTTTCCATAGCTTGTTCATTACCATTCTACATTCCTCTGGCTTTTGAACATTTTCCTGTAAAGTTAATGTATAAAGTTTTTTTTTTTTTACTTTTTTACATTTTAGTATTATTTTTATAGCTATTTTTTAGAGCATTTTTTTTTCATGATTCCAAGGTTATATAAACTTTCTTTTTATTTTAATTAAGTTTTTTAGTATTTTACTGTGTGTTTTTGCTGCCTTTATTAATTTGATCTATTTTAATTAAATTTCTACTTTTGATAGACCATGGTTTCGTATTATTAAAAACCGACTGTTTTCTAGCTTTTCCAACCGTTCGCTGTGGTCCAATTGTTTAATTTCCAAGTCCTGAATGCTGTTGGCATTATCATCTATTCCCTTTTGAACAGCTTCTACCTGTTGTGATTATAATATTCTTTTATTAATCAGAAATTTTGTTGTCTTAATTTTTACAAACAGTATTTGATTATTTTTTTACAATTACTTTAAAAAAAATAAAAAAATAGATAAAAGATTAAACAATATATTTAAGCCTTACTATTGATTTATTCTGTTCCTGCGTTTGTTTTTGAAATTGCTCCATAAATTCAGAAATTTTTTTGAGGTCCGAGGATTGTCTGGCGTCCATATCGATTATCATTTTTTCTAGTCGTTGATTGTCTTTTTCCATTTTTTGTCCGCTTGCCGTTGACGAACTAGGTGTTGGCCTTACTGTTACTGTTCTACCTTCTTTGAGTTCGAGGTTTTTTAGATTTTTTATGATATTTTCAGATTTAGGCTTCTCTTCCGGGCTGATATTCAGAGCTTTTCGTTTTGCCGATAATCTATCTGACATTTTTGTCTTGCAGAGTTGTTTTTTTTTTATTTTTCTTCCTGCTTTTTTTATTTTTTAGGATTTGAAGTTATAGACAGTATGTTGTTTATTATTAAGAAGCATTTTATTGTTTACTTATTGGTGCATTGTCTTTTGATTTTTTAAGTTTTTAAACGTTTAAAAAGTTTTTTTAACGTTTTTATACCTATGGGTTTGTTTATTTATTTAATGGATTTTATTAAAATGCTTATAAAATTATTTGATCTTAAGTTTGCTTATTATTATTTTTTTCTTCATTTCAGAGCTTTTCGTTTTTGCCGATAATCTATCTGACATTTTTGTCTTGCAGAGTTGTTTTTTTTTATTTTTCTTCCTGCTTTTTTTATTTTTTAGGATTTGAAGTTATAGACAGTATGTTGTTTATTATTAAGAAGCATTTTATTGTTTACTTATTGGTGCATTGTCTTTTGATTTTTTAAGTTTTTAAACGTTTAAAAAGTTTTTTTAACGTTTTTATACCTATGGGTTTGTTTATTTATTTAATGGATTTTATTAAAATGCTTATAAAATTATTTGATCTTAAGTTTGCTTATTATTTTTTTCTTCATATAGTTGTTTTACACTTCCGTTGCTGATGACCCGATGGCTCAGTGGATATCACATCCATCCTTCAACACATGATCGCCGTTTCAAATCTCCCATCGTCCAACATCCCTAAAGTAAGTATTTTATTTTATTTTATTTATTATTATTTTTTATTAATTTAATTTTTTTAAAAATTTTATTTGTTATTAAAGCTTATTATTTATTTTATATTTACAAAATTGAAAATTTGTATTTTGCTTGCCTTCAGGTGGGAACCATAAAATATTTGGATACATTAGTGATAGAGCGACTTTACGATGACTAGGGTTACCGGGTTTATATAAGCCTTTAAAAGCGGAGTGCGTTTTTGTTAAGCTATAAGACTATATGGGTTTAGGGGATGCTATAAGACGTACTGTTGTGTTAATATTTGACAGTAAATTTTATTTTGTTTTATAATTTTAGTTTTTAAGTTAGATGTGGGATACCTTAGATTACACTGCTTTCCTTAACCCCTTTAGCTACCTGTAAACTGCTATAGTTTTTGAATTAGTTGATAGTCTTAAGCCTTAACCTTAGTTAAGATTATACACATGCATGTTTTAAAGACTGTAAGCTTATATGCTGTTTTTTTGTTATTTTTTTTAAACAATACTTTTTTAATGTTTTAACACCCCATAGCCCCAACCCCACCCCGTCCCCTCTCCACTATTTGTGAAGGTGGCCGGAATGTTTAGCATTAGTTATGTTACCATTTGGTATATATTGTGAATTGTGGAGTGTATAACTATATGCAACAAGAGTTTTTATTTTGTTTTTAATTTGTGGGAGGGTTGAGGGGGGATGGATAACAGCAGCAAGTAATAAAAAAAAAAAATAAATTTTTTTTTAGTAAAAGATTGAGATAGTGGCAGTAATTGTTTAATTTATGGTAGAAAGCTTAAAGTACCCCTAACCTTGCTATTACGTGTTGTAACCTTACGACTATTTTATTAACAATATGCAGGAGGGGGAGGGGTGGAGAGGGGACGGCTGTAGGTTGGGTGGGAATGTTGTGTAAAGGTGGTAGTTGTAATAAATAGTAGACCACAAGTATTTTGCTGTACGAGGTACTGCTGACCCATTATACCCTTTAATTACTGAGGTGTGCTTAACCAAAGTGTGAGGTAACCATTACCTTTACTAGTGTTTAAAAGAAATGAGTGGGAAAAAACCCCTAGCCCTTATACACCCCTTAAGAATAAATGTGATTGTAGCAAAAAATAAAAAACCATTAATATACCGTACCTGGCTATGAGTATATTGTAATTGCCCCTTGTTTTTTGTTTTTAAGGCGTTAACCGTTTTTAGAGGGAGAAGGCATTTTATACTATTTGTATTAACTATAAAGAAATTGTATTTTATGTGGGCGTTTTGTTAAGTGTTGCACACTGGCCCTGTTTTTGAAGAGTTTAATGGCTACGTTGTTGTTTTTATTTTATTTTTTTAGACCTTTTTAGAACGATTTTTTTATTATTAAAAAAAACCTTTTTTTTACGACTTTAGGAAGGGGAAGGGGGTATTTAGAAATTATTTTTTTATTTTAGCATAAGATGTTTTAGCATAAGCATAAAATAAGCAGGTGATGATAGCCACCAACACCCGCCATACCCCTACCTATATGCCTACCCCTACCTACCCCGGTACCCATTTTACACAATGACCATGTTATTTACACTAAAGTATACTTATGTTGGCGGTGCCATTTAGAACCCCTTAACATTGACATTTTTGGGTTAGCTTTAGGCTGGATTTTTTGTTGACTACTATGAAAGCAAATTGTAAAATATTTTTTAAAATAATTTATAACTGAGAATAATATGTTTTTATAGGGTTACTTGCATTAAGAAGGGCAGAGAAGAATAAGATTGTTACAAGGCCTGTTTGGGTTGGATTTTTTTATTATTAATTTTTATGGTGACACTAGACTTTTTTACTTTGGAGTGGGGATATTGCTGGCTTTTTTAGACTAATTTAATATTTTTTACATTAATACCTTTTGAGTTACCCCTATATATTAAGACCTTGCGGTTTAATAATTTTGGGATAATGATGGAGTACCCAAGCTGTGTTTTTTAACGGGGTTAAGTTTTAACAACCTGCCCCCTGTTACCCCCGGGTTTAAATTACTATTTTACCGTGGATAAACTAAAGTTTGATATTTGCTTGTTGCCCCTTACTTATTGAATATGGCCGGCCACCGCCCCTACTTTTTAAATTTGAAATGCCTAGGTTTGACTTTTTAAGTATTGGAAGTTGGTGGTTGAACGCATTTTTTGACTTTTGGAAAAAGTGGAAGGAGGTAACGAAAATATAAAAATTTTGGCTGCCACACACCGGTTGCCTGCCCCCTATGGATAACATTGACCCCTTAGCTAATGTTAAAAAATTTTTTTTTTTTTTAGAGTTTAGATTTGTACTATATAGCATTTTTTAGAATATTTTAGACTTGAATATTTTTTACAAACCTTTTATTAAGAAACCAATTTGAGATTTAGTTTTTGAACAGCTGCCAACTAAAAACAAATAAGAATGTTTACTTATTGTTTTTAATTACTTTTTATTGTGGGGCTTTGTGTTGTATATAGGTTTTAAATAACTACCAGCGGAAATGCTTTAAGACCCATTAAACCTTTACCTATATTAAAGCCTGTTGGCTTGCCCCTTTACAGCAAACCATTTGTTTTAATTTTAGGATAGCTATGTATGGGGGTACCCGTGCCCTACCCAAACTATGTTGTTTTGTTTTTTTATTTTTTTAAGGATTAAGGTTTAACAACCTGCCCACCCCCACCCGTTACCCATACCCACCTCCCCAGTATAAATTAGTATATTACCGTTGATAACTAAGAAGCTAAAGTTTGATATTTGCTTGTTAACGCCTTTGAATATGACCACCAACCATGCTTTTTTAATTTTGTTTTGACCTGACTAAGTTTAACTTTTGAAGGTGGTATTTAAACGCATTTTGTGACTTATGGAGAGGATGGAAAGGGGGGAATGGAAATAAAAGCATTTTGGCTGCCACACCCCGACTATGTGCCCCATAAGGAAAACGTTGACCCCTTGGCTAATGTTGAAACTTTTAGTAGAATTTGGGTTGGTAACCTATAGTATTTTTATAATATTTTAGACTTGATTATTTTTTACGTACCCTTTAACAAAACTGAAACTTAGTTTGAGATTTAGTTTTAAAATACCTGCTATTGAGTTAAATAGCTTATTAATTATTTAGTGTGAAACTTTAATGGATTATAGGTTTTAAATACCTACCACCGAAAATACATTAAAACCCTTAAAAGCCATAGCTGCGTTAATACCCCCTGGCTTACCCCCTTACCAGCAAACCATATTATATAATTTTAGGATGGCTAGGGGGCAACCAAGCTATGATGTGTATTTTGAGTTTTTTAGAACGATTAAAGTTAAACAACCCCACACGTTACCGCCTGTGTAAATTACTGTTACTGTTGATACCTACGCTGAAGTTTTATATTTGCTTGTTACCCCCCTTACGTTTTGAACATGACCACCGCAAATGCTTATTTAATTTTGACATGAAAGGTTGATTTTTACCATTTGGACGGTATATAGTGGGTGAACATATTTTTTGACTTTTATACAAGGTGGAAGGGGGGAGTGAAAGATGGCAATTTTGGCTGCCATACACCGAATACCTACCCCATATGGAAAACGTTGACCCAATGACCCCAAGCTAAAGTTAAAGGTTTTGCCAAGCTTGCCCTGCCCCTTAGCTTTTTTTTAATGTTTTATAATAAACTGTTTTTAATAACACTTTAACATGAAACTAATAATGGGATTTATTTTTTATATACCTAACGCCAGAGAAACAAAACCACCACGATTTAGGTATTGTTTATTGTAGGCATACATATGATATTTAGGAAGGGTAGAAGGAAGCTGGCTGACCCCCAACAAGGTTTGCGTTTGTTTTGTTGTTTTTTTAGGTATGATACTGACCGGGCTGGGGCAACCTAAAAAGATTTTGCTTGCTTTAAATAAGTGTTATATTTAACCTTGATAAACATATAAATTGGATTTTTTTTATACATTATTACCCCAGTATTTACTTAAACCTTGTAAAACCTTTGTAAATTTTGGGAAGTAGGAGGGGTACCCAAGCTATGTTTTATTTTTAAGGGGTACTACCTTTATAAACCGTTTGCTGATTTAGCCGATTAAATGGGAGGGAGGGAATGGTGCTATGCCCTAAAAAAAAACGCCATTGATTTTTTACACTATAGCTTAGCCCCACCTAAACCCTAGCTTGCCTATGATTGAGAGGTTAAGCACAGTTTGGTGATGTTTACATTTAGATTGGCGGAAAAAAAATAACTATAAATTATATTGCTTATAAGTTTGTTAAGGGACAAAGAAAGAAGGTTGTGGGTGAACGCTTTGTATAAAAACGCTTAGTTTTACTTTTATATAAAAACGATACGATTAAACAAAATTACTGTTATTTTTATAATTAGTTGACAATATATTTTGGGTATAGGGTGTTTAAGTAATGAAAAACTTTAACTTGCCCTGTAATTATGCGCCTTGTTGAAATTTTGAAAGGGGTGTAATTTAGTTATTAATTATTAAAACTAAAATAGATGATAACTTTAATTAACATTTAACCTTGAATATTTAGCGTAGTTTTTGGATTTTAGGCTTTAAATTAAATTTAAGTGTACCTACCTATGATTTTAAAGCATTTATATGCAAAAAATTTATGCTTTATTGTATTTATCTATCAATAGTTTATATTTATAATAAAAATAAGTTTACCTTTTTGATCGTTTATATATCTAGTTGGAGATTTTCCTTTGATATCCTTTCAATTTGTGTTGTAATTTTTCTGAATACTTCGAAGATCCATCAGAACATCTATTTTTGCCTTTATTCTTGGCAATAAGTTCATTAGGTGATATTTTTAGAACATAATTTTATTATTAAATATTCGCGATATTCTTTCGGAAAAGCTTTTTCGTCTTAAAAGGTGTCTTTATAGTATAGATAATTTAAAAAAAAATATAATAGGAACCGTATAGATTAACTATAGATACGTCGCTAAAAATTTTTTTTGTTTTTTTCCCCTCTAGTGGGGATAAAATTTAATTGCTGCTGACGCAGCTGAACTTTGTGCTGCCTGAGCAGCTTTGAAACCTCCCATTGGAGGGTTTAGATTTATCTTTAGTATATTAATTTTAAGTTATATTTACCCTTTTTACAGGGTATATTATGAAAACGCTGCTTTCACAGCTAGTCTTTAATCTGCTGCTATTGCAGCTGGTCTTTAAGAAGGCTACTCTCTGTATGAGATTGACCTTCCATTTTTACTATACACAACGAAACAAAAACATAAATACAAACAAAACAACAAAACAAAACCGCCTACCTTAATAAAATAAATTTTATCACTAAACACTAATATTATTATGTCCGAACACACAAGTAGTTTCTTTTGAAACCGCGAGTTGATGATTTACCAAAGTTGGAACCAAAGTTTCTATTTCAAACTTTTAATATCTTTTTATATAGAGTTATTATAGTTTTTGAGAAATTCTCGTACCATTTCATAAAAGTAGCTAGTCCTTAATTCCAGTGGCTCTTCTGATGATCGTATTAGGATAATAATCCTTTCCACAAAAAAAGTTGAGATAAAGGATAAGATGCATTAAAATTTAGTTTTTCTTGCCCAAATCGTGAACAGGTTTTATCTTCTATTGCATTTCTTAATATCAGTAGTAACTAACGTTTGTGCTTACGGTTTTTCATAGAGAAGGTCTGTCTAATTTGTTGTGATGATGAAGCTGGACAATAATTTTCCACAATTTTTGAATTGTTGTCGCTGGTTAATAATATTCCATGAGAATAAATATATATAAATACTATGTATAATTAAATTAAAACAGTCACTTTATTACAGAAATAATATTATTTACATTGTTGCCATCATTAAAAGCAGCTATTGCTGAAATCTCATAAATTTATTAAGAGAAAAAAAAAGTCACGACCGCCTCCGCCGTACTTTTTGTTTCTATTCCTTTTTTCCCAGTTTTTCTAAAAAACTTTGCTCATTTGGAAAGAGCGTAGCTCCATAGCTTCGTTTTTTCGATAAGCTGTTTAAAGCTTGTTTAATCTTCAAATTAGTATGGCACCACCCTTTTTCATCCGTCATGCTCCGAAGCTCCGGTTGTTCATATTGGAAAGAGCTCCAAAGCCTTTAAGAACCGCCATTTAAAGGAGCACTATCAATCAAATCAATGACACAAATCAAATTTTTATTTTGCCTAAATCACACTGGTCTTTTAGTAAAAAACCTACCTACTTCAAGTTTAGTATTTAAAATATTCAATACCGAGGCTACAGCATTTTTAAATTTAAATTCTCTGTTGGTTCAGTATTAAAAAAACAGTGCGGTTTAGGCGATATAAAAATTTGATTTGTGACAGCGCTCCTTTAAATCAGTAATTTGTGTTTTATATTATTCTCTCCAAATTTTTAGGACTATTTTTAGTATTTATTTTTATTTTTAATAAATTTGGCAAAAAGTTCAAACCAAAATCTATGGTATTATACCTATTATTTATGAAATTGGCAAAAAATAGGGTAAGGTACCAAATTTGCTCAAAGCTTTGAATAGCGAAGCTCTGTTTCAAACTTTGGATCTCAGGGAAAATTATTTCAAAAATTTGTACTCAGCGGCAGAGTTTGCCTTTGAATCCAAAGAAAAGGAGTTTTACCTTTTCAAACCAATTTGATATTTTTGAACAAATGACCCCATTCGTTAACACTGATTGTTTGGAATAAACTTAAGGTTGTGGGTAACCAAATGCCAATCGGTTAATGTATTTGGAATATCAGGCTTTAAAAAATTTTGAAAAAATATTATTGATACAATTGATTTAATGAAAAAACTGAGCCTCATAGATTAATATAGAGCTCCATTTTAAATTGCCGAAGTTTGGAAGCATACTAACTGTGGGGCTAATTATTATTGATAGCATTATTGGTGCAACAAACAATATATAACCTCAAATGTTTTTCAGATGCACATTAAAATTTTGACTTAAATTTTGCCAAAATCTGGGTATATGCAACTGTTTTATATCAAAAATCCTCCATTTTCCGTTGCAGATTTTCTTCTAAGCGATTTCTAAAACAGTTTTAGTGTGTTTTTTTTTCAGTGTGAATAAGAAGACTTGCATGCATTTTTGCAGAAAAAGGTTGTACAGTTAATAATATAGATCACTATTTTTTGTATGGAACATTTTTGCGCAAAAAACTAGTAATAAATCCACGGAAATTTGATCATACTAAAATAGTGCATGATTGTATGCTGGTTTTTTACAGGGTTTAGTGAGCAAGCAGACATTTTTCTTGGATTATGTATTAATTGTATAACATTTTTATATATATAAATCGATATTTTCCTGAACTGTTAAAAAATATTTTGGATCATTGAAAAATGTTTGTACTATACACGAGCAAGTCGGCATAACCTTTAATGGGAAGGGTGGAAAATTGGAAATACGCTTTTTTACCACACTTTTTAAAGGGCATTTTGCTTATATCATTTTTCGATTTTGACTAAAAAAATAGAAATCAATATTGGTCAAAATAATTTTTTTGCATTTTGAAGTTTTAATTTTAAAAAACATTATAAACCCTAAAAATAAAGTTTGGAGGATGTTAGAACTCTTTTTAAAGTAGTGAAATTCCCCAGAGTTTTAAGTTCCGAAGCTTCGGAGCAAAGCTCCGCTTTTCGGACCTCCGAAGCTCCGCCCTAATTTATTACGAATTTTATAAATAATTAAATCTTAATGCCAAAGATTATTTTGTCGAAATTTTTTTAACTGATTTTTTTCTAAAAACTTATTAAAACAATAAAAATTTTCCTAAATTGCGGATGAACAACTTAAAAAATATTTCAAGCCTAAAAAAGCTTGAAATTATTCATTAAAGGGGCGAAGCTCCGGAGCTCCGCTCTCCCTGCTTTAAATGGCTGGAACTCCGGAGCATGACAATGGTGGGTAGGATAGGAACATCACTATTCTAAAAAAAAATATTTTTTTCAATTTTTGTAAATTTGGGAGGTTTACCTTTTTCCCCATTTTACGGAGAGGGCAAGCTTGTTTGAGTTTAGTGACCCCCAGCCATTACGTGCCATGTATGGTTTGTACAAAAATAATGCGTGCGTGATGCAGGAAATTTTAAGTAGGGATATTTCGTTAAAATAATGATCGATTTACATTACAAAATAATGATATAGATTGGTGTTCGAGTTATACACTGATGAAATTATCGTATAAATAAACCATTTTCCTTACGAGATATTCTCACATAGCAAAGAAGTTTTGCAGCATGATTTTTCGCAAAAACTGTTGTTTATGTGTTTGTTATGTAACGTTTACAAATATTAGGAATTATATAAATATTGGGATAAAATTTGGCTATATTTATAATTATTTCGCTTAAAAAAATATAAAATTGGCTGAAAATTTTCTTAAGTTTTGCTGGCTGAAATCCTCAATAAAAGCTAAACGTAAGCGCATTTACCAAAATCCTTAATATTAAACACAGTTTCGAAATTTTAACATTGTAACCTTTTTTTACCTTCTTCAGCCTATTTGTGTGCAGTTAATTGTTATTTGAAAACATATTGATTATGACTTGTACATAATATTATGATGGATTTAATAAAAATACGTTTACAACTAGTTTATTACATTCCTTTTTATTGGAAATATTCCTTTTTATAATGTGATATAACATTTTTACTTCTTTATATAATATTCCTTAATTATTATGTTTGTATGTATTTATTTTTTGCAAATCTTGAAATACTTCAGCCAATTTGTTTTAGGGTGCCGATCGCCTATCTTCCATGGGAGTCGCGAATCCTAATGGGATAAAAGCGGTTGGTGGGCTGACTTTTTGGTTTAATGTATTTCATATTATTACTATTCTTCTGTTTTGTGGTGCATACAAAATCAGTGCAATGTGTCTATTGCTTATGTGTGTCCCTGCTTAGTCAAAATAAAATACAATACAATACAATACAATTCCTTGCAAAATCACATTCAGAAATAACAGACATTACTTAATGGGGAATCACGACGGTTAATGCAATGTACACAAAGGTCTCGAGAAGAATAAAAAATAATTTGTATAAAACCGGAAAAAATGCGGACAAAAAAATATTTAGAACCAGGGACCGGTTACATAAAGACGTTTGTAAATTTTCATTTTACCAAACTCCGCCTATTTTTTGTAAATTGCTTGATAAAGGATATACGGCACGGATATTAATCGGTCAGCGGAGATGAAGTGACGTGGCTGCGACCAATCAGCGCAGAGCAGTGCACGCAGATGCTCCCCTAAATTACAAGTCGAAAAACCTTTATCGTGTAGTTTACAAAAAATAGGCGGAGATTTGTAAAATGAGAATTTACAAAGGTTTTTATGAAACAGGCCCCAGCTGTTTTTTTACAACAATTGTTTGATGTTTAATTCTTATTTTCATGTATTATGATTTTGTTTTTTTTTTGTTAACCAAAGTCATATACAAATTTATTTTTAACTATTTTCAAGACCTTTGTGTACATTGAATTAACAGTCGTGATTCTCCACAGTTTAAAAACTGGGAATTGATTCCGACAAATTTAACGTGGATTACTTAGGGCTGGTTCATACTTATGACAAAACGTCCTTTGGACAAAGTCCAAAAGACAATTTTATAAAAGCCAAAACTTCCTTTGGACAAGCCAAAACGTCCTTTGGACTTTTGCCTTTGGATGAAGTATGAACGCTACTTAGAATTTGTCCTTTGGACAAAGTTCAAAGGACAAAATCCAAAGGGAAAAGTCCAAAGGACAAAAGTATGAATACGTTGTCCTTTGGATTTTGTCCTTTGGACTTTTCCCTTTGGACTTTTCCCTTTTACGTTTTAGTACGTTTTGTCATAAGTATGAACCAGCCCTGAATAGTTTGACAAAAAATTAGAGTCAACAGTTAATAGTTTTGATTTATTAGTTTTTTACTAAACTCTATTCGTGGGGCTTTTTTCTTCAGGAGTGAATAGTTTTTGACTAAATAATAAAAGCCCAAATCATCAACATCTTTTAGCGAGTAATTAATTAATTTCATGTATTCTTTTTTTTTGTTAAATTTGTATATTAATAACAAGTAGCGTTATTGGTTTTTAAAAAAAATTTAATCTGCCTATAAATCTACAAGATTTACGACATAAATTTTCAAGGTTTGTTGAAAATATTTTAGTACTTTTTAGCTTGTGTTTAAAAATGAAATTCTTTATATGTTTTTGTGTCGTTTTGCTGTTTATAATAATGACAACAGGATTCAATATTGAACGATATGAAATTATTGCCAGAACAAAAAAAGAAATTAAAGAAAATGGTAAAGATTATTTTAGTAAATTCTAAGTATTATCCTGTTACCAAAGCTTAGTTTCGCTAAAAAAATTTACCGAAAACATAAATTTGCTGCAATAATATTTTAAAAAATTATTGTAGATAAAACCAGAGTCCATGTTCTAACTACCTGGTTACCTCCCTTCAAGAGCCCGGCCAAAGTCTGTTGCGCTGGCCGGTCCTGGCACAGGTCCCGGCACAGAGTCCTAAAATCTCTGCGCCCGCGCTGCGCGCGGGGCGCCGGTCTGCTTCTTTTTCCGCTCTCTCTGTTCCGCTGTCTTTCGCTTTGCGTATTTCCCGTCGTTCCTGCCTGGTCAGCGTCGTCTCCTGTGCTTTTTTTCTTCACACATTCCTTCATCCGTTGTTTTTCTGATTGTGTCTCTTTGTCGAAGTACGACGAACAGTTATGTTAGAAAGTTGTAGTTTTTTTTTCTTGGGAAACAATGTTTATTCCAATATTACAGTTTTCAATCCTTCCATTAGCGGGCTGGAGAAAAGTTACTCAGATTATTTAATGTGGTTTTTTTGTAGCTAAAGATCGTTTCTATGTCTTGGCTCGTATGTGATAACGTTTGCGTTAGACTTCAAAAGAATTTCAAAATATTCTGTAAATTTAAAAATTTTTATTTGAAAGACCGTTAATATTTTTACGCCAACTTAAAACCTTGGGGCATTTTTATAAAAATATACGCTTAATTCATCATGTTCAACTAATAGTTTGGAAAATCAACCAAATATTTAGTTAAAAACACAGAATAATTAATTTAAAATACTAAATAGTTGGTAAAAAGTCAGAACCTGTATTGGTCGGAGATATATATACCATATTTAGTTGTTTTCTCTCGTTATTTGGTTAAATCACCAAATGGGCGGAGAGAGTGTCTTTTTGTGTGCTTTTGTTTTTTTAAATGTGTACATAGTTGTACGCATGGCGTTGTGGCGCAAAAAGTACCAGTGGTCTGGTCATCTTGTCGTCTGACATCTGCGGTCGTCCTTACATTACGATTAAAACACTTGTTTGATAAAAATTGTAATATTTTACATGAACAAAAAAGTTATTTTTAAGACATACATTATTAAAACTGATTTTGTTTGACATACACTCATTATGGCAAAAACAATAATTCGACATTATATGTTTATACCCAATACAAAATGATTTTTTCTTATTTTTCAACGTTTACAAAGCTTTAAGCGTTTTATTAGCTAAATAATAAAATACTTTAAAACATTAATTTTTTACCCTCGAAATTTCTCACACACCTTTTAAGAAGTTAATTTAAAAAACAAATAAAAAACTGGAAGACAGGAACATTGTATGTTAGCTGTCAAATTGGTTTATGCGAGGACTCTTTTGTGCCGATCTCAGCGCTCGCAGCGCTTGGGCACATGACGCATTTTTCCAGGACTCTTTTGGCCGGGACTCTTTTGTGCCAGACTCTTTTGTGCCAGCTCTTTTTTCGACTCTGCCCTCTCCCCCCCTGGTTACAAGTTATTAATTATTTTGTTGAATAATCAACATAAAAATATTTCCACATTGTACTGTCGAATAATCTAGACTTTTTCTTGAATTCCAACATATGTATTATTCCACCAGTATTAAGTCAAAAAACTTTCATGTAGATTATTCAACAAACTATTGATTATTCCACATGTTTTTTTCTCATTTGATTGCAATTTTGGTGGTTTGTCAACATATGATTTAATCAAAACATTGAAATTCAAGAAAAAGCGTCAAATATTTTACATTATTATGTAGAAAAACTTCTAATTCAGATTATTTATCAAAACAGTAAATCCACAGTTAAAAAATAATTATGATAAAAAAATTTACAATGTTGAATTTTAAACATATATCTAGAACACCGGTTTACCACACAGTCGACAATTCTTTTATTCTAACGCAATCTTGCTTATTTTATGCAAAACAAGAATCAAATGTTCATTTAATTATTGCCTTTTTTAAACTGCTGTCTTTAAAAATTTCATTTCAAAATAGATCTTTTATTTTTTAATATTGTTTTTTCTTATTTATCCAATTGTGACAGAACGTACGTCTAGCAAACTGAAAGTCCTTGGGTCTAGACTCGACTAGGACAAGTTACAATGTGCTAATGATAATGTTAATGTTTGTTAATATTGTTATATGTAGCGTTTTGTTGCGTAGATAGTGCTAAGTCACATCGGCCTTGCTTATCCTGTCACCTCAGGATTGTAATGTAAGGAACCTCCAAATGTCCTATAGTATTCGTAATAACGTCATATATCTTTTTTTTCTGTGGGAATGGTTGTGGGAGAAGCTAATAGAATCGCTTTTAGCCAAGTAATGCTTGGGAAAAATGAATCTCCAATGAATAAAAGATCTCCTTTTTTTCATAAGCACTAATTAGCTAAAAGTGATTCTATAACGTTATAATAATTTTGTAAAGAATATTAACACTGAAAAATTCTCTTTTAAATGGCAGTGTTTTTACTATCGTGGTTTTATGCGAGATAACTATACTTTCAAGCGTTTTTCCAAAAGCTTAAAGTTTCTAACCTTTTTAAAACACCCAACAAAGGGAAATAGTAAGCACTAAGTTGTTGGGCCAATCGTGGAAACTGGTAAAAAACCTAAATCCTTTTGTAAAACAGATAAAAACGAATCAAAACAGTTTGTTTTTGGTATTAAAAGATTTCAATTGTTTAAAATAAAAAAAATAAGTAAAAAACAGGTTTTCAGGGTAGAAAAGTTTTCATTATTAAAAACTATTAAATTTAAACGTTCTAAAAATGTACAGGACCTTTAATTAATAAAAATCCTAAACCTAAATCCTTTTGAAAAACAGATAAAAACAAATCAAAACAGTTTGTTTTTGGTATTAAAAGATTTCAATTGTTTAAAATAAAAAAATAAGTAAAAAACAGGTTTTCAGGGTAGAAAAGTTTTCATTATTAAAAACTATTAAATTTAAACGTTCTAAAAATGTACAGGACCTTTAATTAATAAAAATCCTAAACCTAAATCCTTTTGAAAAACAGATAAAAACGAATCAAAACAGTTTGTTTTTGGTATTAAAAGATTTCAATTGTTTAAAATAAAAAAAATAAGTAAAAAACAGGTTTTCAGGGTAGAAAAATTTTCATTATTAAAAACTATTAAATTTAAACGTTCTAAAAATGTACAGGACCTTTAATTAATCAAAATCCTAAACCTAAATCCTTTTGAAAAACAGATAAAAACGAATCAAAACAGTTTGTTTTTGGTATTAAAAGATTTCAATTGTTTAAAATAAAAAAAATAAGTAAAAAACAGGTTTTCAGGGTAGAAAAGTTTTCATTATTAAAAACTATTAAATTTAAACGTTCTAAAAATGTACAGGACCTTTAATTAATAAAAATCCTAAACCTAAATCCTTTTGAAAAACAGATAAAAACAAATCAAAACAGTTTGTTTTTGGTATTAAAAGATTTCAATTGTTTAAAATAAAAAAAATAAGTAAAAAACAGGTTTTCAGGGTAGAAAAGTTTTCATTATTAAAAACTATTAAATTTAAAAGTTCTAAAAATGTACAGGACCTTTAATTAATAAAAATCCTAAACCTAAATCCTTTTGAAAAACAGATAAAAACGAATCAAAACAGTTTGTTTTTGGTATTAAAAGATTTCAATTGTTTAAAATAAAAAAAAATAAGTAAAAAACAGGTTTTCAGGGTAGAAAAGTTTTCATTATTAAAAATTATTAAATTTAAACGTTCTAAAAATGTACAGGACCTTTAATTAATAAAAATCCTAAACCTAAATCCATTTGAAAAACAGATAAAAACGAATCAAAACAGTTTGTTTTTGGTATTAAAAGATTTCAATTGTTTAAAATAAAAAAATAAGTAAAAAACAGGTTTTCAGGGTAGAAAAGTTTTCATTATTAAAAATTATTAAATTTAAACGTTCTAAAAATGTACAGGACCTTTAATTAATAAAAATCCTAAACCTAAATCCTTTTGAAAAACAGATAAAAACGAATCAAAACAGTTTGTTTTTGGTATTAAAAGATTTCAATTGTTTAAAATAAAAAAAATAAGTAAAAAACAGGTTTTCAGGGTAGAAAAATTTTCATTATTAAAAACTATTAAATTTAAACGTTCTAAAAATGTACAGGACCTTTAATTAATATTAATTTAATACTGATTATTAAAACAATTAATATTTTACTTTTTTTGAGATTTATTATATTTGTACTTAATAAATATTGCCTTTTTTTGATTTTTTTAGGTGTGTAAATGCGGAATGGCATGGTACAGATTAATTAAAATATTTAAGTATTATCAAATCTGTGTTACTGTTTAAAAAATCATTGTAGATCAAACCGTTCTATTATAAATATTTTAACCAAACTATAAAAAACATGATTAAACAGTTTATATTTCAGGTTCATTATCATTTAAGTATATATTCTAAGATAAAAAAATGTATTTCGCTATTAATCTTATATACAACTTTTAATTACATTTAATTTGTTATATTTTTAGCCTAAGCAAAAAACTAAATTTAATCTCAAACCATTCGCGTCGGAATTTTTTAAGAGCCTTCAAAATTTCAGGCAGTATTCATCATCGGTGGCTACATGTTTTGCTCCACGGGAAAGGTAGTGAGAGGAGCAGCGGCGTTCAATGCCATTGGGGGCGAATAAAGTGTTTAAAAAACAGGATTTCATAATGCAGGCCCAAATATGGCTAAACTAATGCGGGTGTAGGCAGGGTCTGTATAAAAACACAATGCAAAATTTCACCATAGGCCCAAATCACCATAAAGTGGTGTCAATTCACCATAAATAATGCGTTTGCAATATTTCCTTTAAATTTTGACACTTGGAAAATACAACTAAATTTTATCATGCCAAGAAAATCGTCGTCTTAAACAAGAATTTTAAATTTTTGTCGTTTTAAAAAAATTTGTCTCATAGTTTTAAAAATTTGTATAAATAATCCACTTTATGAATTTTGTTAGGACAACATTTACGGTTTTACATTTAGTAGTGTTTTTTATTTCAGTAAAATTTTATAAAGTTTGTTTATATAGGATGTCTAAATTTACTTTATTCTTCATTTTTCCTATAGTTTTATCTAGTTTTCTTAAGGCGTTTATGTTGTTTGTTTACTTTCGCTTTGTACCTGGGGTTTAAGATAATTGTTTCTTTTGTATTTAATAGTTTTAAGTTTTATTAAGCTTCATCAAAAAAACTTTTATTAAAAACAAAATCTGTTTTAACATATAACTATTTTTAGTACAAAATTATTGTGGGCCAGTGTTTTAAAAAATTTAATTTTCACTTATCTTTTAAAAAATATTATTTTTCTAATCATAATTCAGCCGTTAAACTAGTTGTGGTTTTTACTGCTATACTTTGTCCTTTTATATTTTAATATTACTGTCCTTTACCTTAATGTTTATCATTTATCGCGGTTTTATTTCTTGTGTAACCTTACTACTTTATTATAATATGATAACTTGCTTAATTTCTGTAGTTTAGATACCTGCCTGATGATGATTGTGTCACACAATCGAAACGTTGCAATATGATTTCAATAAATGTTTTATCGACGATTTTTTTGTTAATTATAAAATGTCGATTCCCAAAAATCCAAAGCTTTCATCAAACTTTATCACGATGAAATTTAGCTTGATTTTAGGGCTTTGCTTAGGCTTAAGAAAAAATTGAAACATTTCTAATGCTGTTATGATTAAAACTAAGTGCTTTAAAAAAATTAGTTTGCAAACGCATTTCTGATTGTTATGGTGAATTTTCACTACGTTATGATGAATTTTTTCATGATGATATAACACTATTTTATGTTGATTTTTTAATGTTGTTTTTTATGCACCATTATGCAAAAAAAGAAGTTTTTACTGAACGGATATATTAATAAAACTTAATGGAAGTTACGTTAGGGTACCAAAAAGCTGTAGATTTAAATTTGGTGCAATTAAAAAAATTATTAAATGAGTATTGTCATTTTAAAAAGAATAATTTGTTTTTATGGTGTTGGTGTGTTTTTTTTTCGTTTGCTGTTATTTTGGTAATAGCCGTTAGCTATACTATAAAAATCTTCTAAAATACACCCTAAACCAAATACCAGGCATCATTTCTGAAATATTATTGGCAATAATTTTTTTAATTAAAAACAACTGCATGACGATAGTAATTATTTGTTTATCGAAAATTAAACCACGCCTACCTTTCCAGCTAACGTATTTTACCTATAATTAGATAACATCTGGCAAGTAGTCATTTTGTTACTATAGAATTACTTTTGTTAATAAAAATGGATTTCGACCAGCATTTTTTATACTTTCGCCTCCAAGTTTCTATTTTTTAGTCCAAAACTTCCAAAATTTTTCAACGAATTTCCCAATTAAGTTTGTTGTGAGCCTCCAACTATAAAAGAACGACATATCGATTGTGTAATTGGTTTAGCAAATAAAAAACCAATATACTCTGGTCTAAATTTTTCATTTAGTGATCAACGGCACATGCTAGGCTAAACTACTACAACAATTCCTATACGGGCACCTCATCTAGTCCACATGTTTTCTGTCTAAACAAACGCCAGGAGGGAAATTGCCCCTTTTTCCTGTTCTATTCACATAGCATTTTTCATGGCTGGTTTTTACTTTTAGCTCCAAGTTCCCATTTTTGCAGTCCCAAGTTCCCAAAATTTCCCGATGGCTCCAATGACCATATCTCTTAATAAAAAACTACCATCAACGTTATCAAACAAACTCACAACATCAATGCTTACCATTAAACAAGTAGACTTTAAAAAATTTCGGAGCTCAGAAATAAACTTTTAGCAATGTTGTAAAACATCAAATCATACAAAGAAGTCCTATAATTCTAATAAGATGGTTACTTTTAAGCAGTTTAAGTAAATCAAATAGGTTTTTAATAAGCTTTTATCAAAACTAAGTAAAACACTCATTAGGAAAGGGATCTTTAAGGTCGGTTCATACTTATGACAAAACGTCCTTTGGACAAAGTCCAAAGAACTTTTGTCCTTTGGACTTTGTCCAAAGGACAAAATCCAAAGGAAAAAGTCCAAAGGGAAAAGTCCAAAGGGAAAAGTCCAAAGGACAAAATCCAAAGGACAACGTATTCATACTTTTGTCCTTTGGACTTTTCCCTTTGGATTTTGTCCTTTGAACTTTGTCCAAAGGGCAAATTCTAAGTAGTGTTCATACTTCGTCCAAAGGCAAAAGTCCAAAGGACGTTTTGGCTTGTCCAAAGGACGTTTTGGCTTTTATAAAATTGTCCTTTGGACTTTGTCCAAAGGATGTTTTGTCATAAGTATGAACCGACCTTTAGTGCCACAGGCAGGGAATTGGAGCCATTAGAAACTTTTGGAAGCTTGAAGCAACGAACAATAGTAACTTAAAGCCCTTTAGAAAAAATTGGTTTGAGCTTAGATTTAGGCTTCACTTATGCTTAGGTAAACGTTTTAGCAATTTTCATTTTCGGTTCCAAGCTCCCAACTTACGGCCTAAAGTCCCCTATTTTTAACTCCGAATTCCAGCTCTAAGTTTTGTTGGCTTCATCAACCCTAAATCACTCATATTAAAACTAGCTCATAAGAAAAAAGTTTTAGTATTGATATATGCAGTTTTAGTTTTTGTTTGTTTTTTTACTTGCCTGAATAATTTTATATTGTAAAAAGCAGCCGACATTTTAGCAGTATATGCAGACTTTTGAAAAATTAAAAATTTTTTAATCCCTGTAGGCAGCTACAGTTACCATGGTTTTACATGGCTTTTTTAAATAATCTGTTTTACAAGTTTGCCCATTAGCCGAAACAAAACACATTTCACACCAATTTATTAGCAGTACCGGTGTACTTTACCGTCCGCGTGTCAGACGCGCGTCCACTTGAGTACCTGTGAATCCACGATCATGCAGTGCTTTTTGCTTGCCTTGCGCTGACTTTAACCTAGTACTAGCAAGGTCGCGAGCCTCAGTCAATGCTACCTTAGCATGTTGAACATAATCATCGTCATAATCTACATAAGGGCCCCTAACCGCTTGAAACTCAACATCAATAGGTTTCCTAATATCCCTGTAGTAGAGGAGATAGTAAGGCGACTAACGCATAGACTCTTGTGGCGTGGTGTTATAAGCACTGGTCACAAATGGCAGGACAAAATCCCAATCCGACTTAGTTGCATCCTGATTAACGTAATGCGATAGCATATCGCATAACGTATTAATGAACCGCCTCAGTCAACCTGTTACACTGAGGATAGTAGGCAGTGGTAAAGACCTTCGTAGACCCTGCGATCTTACAAACTTACCTACAATCTTACTAGGAAAATTTGTACCGCGGTCAGACAAGATGTCTAGGAAACATCTGTTTATACTGTAACCTATTCAAGAAGGACATTTGCGATTGTAGAGGCCTTCTGGTTTGGTAATGCAAAGCAGATCGCGTACCACAATAAATACTCAGTACACACTAATATCACCAAGAGACCGTCTGCCGTACGCGTTAAAACCCAAAATATCGATACCTATCCTGGCAAAAAGGTTTCCTACTGGAATCGGATTCAATGGATTCTTAGGTGTCTCAGTAGGGGTCTTGCGCTTAACACATTTCTCACAGGTTTTCACGTACGTCTTAACATCTTTATGGACCAAAGCCCAATAAAATCTTTATAAAACCTGAGCGAGCGTCTTCTTAAGACCTGAATGTCTAGACATGATATTGTCATAACACGCTTCTAACGCCTGTTTCCTACACTCAACCGATAATGCTACCTGGTCTAAGAACTGGTAACTTATGCGGCAATCTTCTAAAGGAAGATGAAATAAAACCTCATCCTTTAGAAAATACTTTTGGTTTTCACGTACGTCTTAACATCTTTATGGACCGAAGCCCAATAAAATCTTTATAACACCTGAACGAGCGTCTTCTTAAGACCTAAATGTCTAGACATGATATTGTCATAACACGCTTCTAACGCCTGTTTCCTGCACTCAATCCGTAATGCTACCTGGTCTAAGACTGGTAACTTATGCGGCGACCTTCTAAAGCAAGATGACAGCAAAACCTGATCCCTTCTAAAGTACTTTTCTGCCATCTTCGCGATCTTATTTTTGTTGTTAGCAGGTAATTCGTTTTTTTTTAAGAAGGACGGAATTGGACCTAACTCAGGATTGGCCTTCTAATATTTGATCAACCTAGACTTTTTAGTAGGCTCAATCAACGTCGACAAATCATCGTCAATACCTGCAACTACCTCCTTAGGTGATGCATCTAAGCCTATACCATTGTCATCACTAGGGTTAAGACGCGATAAAGTTTCCATTCCCTTTGCCTGGCCTATAGTCAAAACCAAGAATATTGTACTCATTTAAAAGCAGAGCCCAGCGTTGCAAACGAGCTGAGGTGCTCTTATTGGTAGCGAATATATACTTCAGAGGCCTATGATTTGACAAACAAGAAGATTATTCCCAGAGAACAGGAAGGCCTAAATGTCTTAACTGCTCATACCATCGCTAATCCTCTCGTTCTATGGTTGCATAGTTCTTCTCAGCGGATCCAAAACTTCGACTAGCATAAGCGATTGGCCGTTCACCCTCCCTATGCTCCGTATCCTAGGGAACTGCCCCTATGCCAGTGTTCAATGCATTCGTAGCTAAGAGGAAACGGGCGACTGAAGTCTGGAAAAGCCAATACCTTACTCGACAAAGGCAAGCTTATCCTTCATGGTGTCAAAAGCCGACTTGTGTCTCTGGAGTCCATCAGAAAAGTGATGGTTCTTACTCATCAGCTTATAAAGGGGTTCCGTGATCTTAGCAAAATCCGTATTAAATCTACAATAGAAATTTGCTATGCCATAAAACGCCCTAACATCCTTTGTAGATTTAGGGACGGGGATATCATCGTTACTACGGCAAAATGAGCCACATGTATTATAAAATACACGTGATTCCAACTCATTCTGTAGCTAATTAAGACCACTAATTCGCAAACTTACAATGAGTCACAGTGACATATATTTTATAAGATATGTGGCTCATTTTGCCTGTAGTAACGAAGATATCCTTAACTGCTTTGGTTCTTTGTCTCCTTCGCTTCTACTTTAGGTCGTCACATAACATTAAAAAATGATTTTTACTCATTTAAACATAAAATTTAAACATAAAATAAAATTTTAAAATCGTGATCTTTAATAAGCTTTTGTAAATACAATTAATAAATGTGCACAGAAATATTTGTGACAGTTTGTTTGCTGAAAGGTTGCTGACACGAAAGGTGGGTCCCATAGTTTTCTATTGTTCCCTATAGAAGTAATAAGGTTTTTTTGGAAATTTTGTTTTGGCTTTTGCTAGAATATAGGTTAGATTTAACTTCTTGCTGGGAACTTACTACCATTGTTCTTAATGAATAGCTGGATTTTTACCGCCTAGGGTTGGTTGTTGAAAAGTATGTGTAAATATATATTATCATCATGTTATGTATTCTTGTATATTTAAATTTTTTATTATGTGTAAATAAATTTATCATGTTGAATTATAATATTTTCATATTTATATATTTAATATTAGATTAGCTGAAGATGGCAATTAGCCTGTATTGTCGAAACATCCTGTATTTATATATGATATGATATTCACTACAATAAACTTTGTTTCTTACTGCCTAATTTTTGACCACTTGGCATTAGTTAGGAAATAAAAAAGCAAAACAAACATAAAAAATGTTTAAAATAACAAATGTGAATACTTCATTTTTATAAAATATTCATTATTATAAAGAGTACGTATTTTTTTAAATATTTGAAAATAGCAATGAATATAAAAAAGGAATGGTTAGAAGGTGTTAAATTGAGTACTTCACCATCTTTTTTGAAAAAAGTCAAATTAAAGCGTTATTTAAATATATTATAGGCAATTGTTTTATAAAATTCGCTGAAATTATTTTCAAGCAAACTGCGGGTATACCAATGCATTACCCAAGGTTGCTGATTTAGTTCTTTCATTTTTAGAATCAAGTTTCTTAAAAGTAGGACATCTGATTTAATTTCGGCCAGGCCTTAGTTTGGGCCACCAATTTAGGGTGTTGGAAAATTGGCTTATTTTTAAAGCACAAAAGAACTCACACAAAACTAACTGGATGAATGTTGAATAAAGTGTTTTTGCAACAGTTTTCTATTTGTGTTGTTCTACATTCTCAACGTTTTCATAGAAAAGTGAATTTTTTGTGACCTTCTTAATTTTCCGCTTTGTGTCTAAACTGCATGAAATTTAGAACGAAAGCAGTATATAACCTGAAAATAACTTCTATTTCAGGCTCGAAATTGTTAATTTTCATGTTTTAATATTTTCATTCAAAATCACTTTGCAATGCGTTTAACCTAACTGCGCATTTTAAGATTCCGTTAATTTCGGCGCCTTTAAAATTTAGGTGAAAGAACCCGCCGTTTTCAAATATCAAAAAATGTTTTTGCTTGTTTGACCTTTTTAACGTTTTTTAAATAAAAAAAACTCAACAACAGGTTATTACATTTTTTTTCTTTAGCGTTTTGACTTAATTATTTAAAATCTTGCTTATAGCTATGAAAATTTACAAACGGGATAAGATTAAGTTATATGTAATGGAACAATA